>OY982567.1:2645646-2709930 GCA_963859945.1 Euplagia quadripunctaria | reverse complement strand
TGCCGAAATTATTCGGGGCTCGCTGCACAATCGATTTTTCCGGCCCGATGCGGAAAATTCTTCGGGGCGGGGCGGGTGTAGTACGACGGGAGGAGGGGGGTCGAGCGAGGGGGGCATAGCGCCTGGGGGGCAGGCGGTGCAGCGGGGCGGTGCAACGCGCGCCGCCGTCCCGGCCGTCGGGCAGACAGTAGGACGGCGACGCCACTGAGAGTCGGTGACCAAGGCGCGAAGAGCGCGCTCGCCGCACAGTGACATGTAGCGCGGCCACCGCGCCGCAGCCCCGCGACATCACCGCCGGTGGCGGCGCGCCGATGCGCCTGCCGTCCGGCACGACGCCGACGCCCGCGCCGCGTTACGTTTTTACACGATACGCGCATAATCCTTACAACCAGTGTCGCTTTCACTGTTACACCTGAAGCGAGCCCTTCAGCCCGTCTGTTTGGACGACAGTCGTCGGATGGAACCCGGAGTGCGCCGATTCGCATCAAGGTTAGACGCATATTTGAATGTGAGTGTTTGTGCGCCGCCCGCCGACGATCCAGCGCGCCCTAGCGCACCCCGGCACTTCAGCTGTACGCGCACACTACACAACATAATATTATAGGTAGGTCAGAAACATGTGAGAGGGAAGTCACCAGTGACTCATGCAATATTCCTCGACATTCCATGTTCATAGATAAAAGATTTTATACTGTTGACAACATTTTCTTAAAAAAAAAACTGTACTAAACCATTAAAAACATTTAAGTGCACAATGCATACTCCAAAGTCCTAAGTCAGACTCGTAGGCGAATATAAATCGTTTTCCCGCCTTTGTGTGTTTAGCGCCAAACCAGTTTATAATCCTTCACATTATTTAATTGGCGGGGATTTGTAAAGTAAAATATTTTGACCTTAGATTTACATTCATATTGTGTCAGTCGTCTCACTTCCCATGGCATTGTTCAGTCTGCTCCTATTATTATTTATGTTAAATGTAAAGGTGGAATGCTTGCCGGAAGCCTACGTACATATGAATCAATGTCGAGATTCTATTATATGAGTTCATTAATTTAATATTTAGCAGAAAGCTTATATCCGCTGTGTGACTTCAATGTACTACATCTGTTGTTCATATTGTTAGGAATCTATACCTAAATATTATAATCAAATCTAACAACTAAAATAAATGATTATGACGTTTGTAATACATTGGTTCTCATATTGGTCATATAAATTTATTACATTATGCAGAAAACACATTGTGACATCAAAGTCTTAAGATTTGAGATTAGATGAATCACTAATAACGATTGCATTGATGAAGTAAATTAATATAACATGTTAATATTATTTAAACCCTTATAATTGCGTTGCATGTAGAGTTGGGGTAATCATCCGGGTTAAAACCCAAGACTGGGTAAAAAACCCGGGTGATTACCAATCTCCAGTTCCATGTCTATAAGTTTTTGCAATCTTTTTGTATATTTCACTAAGTTAACGCTTAAATATTAATTTAACTATTATAAAGGCGGATTCACAAAACATTGCAAGAAAATAAAAATCTAACAAAGGAACGGCCAGACCGGTACATAATTTTGAAAAAATTTTAATCAGAGTTTGAACTCATCATCTAATGTACTTGTGTTTTGTAGTCCCTGTCTGTTTAATTATCAATAAGAACCTTATTTATATTTTTATTCTATAGCAATTGTAATATTAATATATAACATCTGAGCTGGTCTTATTATGTATATAACATAAGGACTAGGATATACATCTATATCTATTACCTCTTAAAGCAATGTTAAATGTAATGAAACTTTCTTAGTACAAATTAACAATGACGAACCTAAAAGTATTCTCGACTCTAATAAGCCATCAGTTGCAGTAAAAGTAATAACGACGGTGTAGTCGTCCCATTCGATATAGAATACCACACCTTCCATTATAGTTTTTCAATAATAAATTTTGCAACTCTAAAAGGCTTGTCTATTTATATAATACATAATATAACAATATTAATATGTGCAGTAATATACATTCAATATGGAAAATAAGGGAGTAAATAACGTGTAACTTTATATTTATTAAAAGAGTGTCAATGTGTCAGTACTTAACAGCATTCACCTCATAAATGTAGTTTCCGAAGTGTAGTTTTAGCCGAATTCGATATCGGAAGCCTAGGTTGTTTACACATATTATATCTTAAATAACTAATTAAGCAAAAACACTTACAACAACAGAATTGTAACTTGTGCATAGCCAATCTTATCCCCGTGGAGCTACGGTGACCCTTATCACAACACAACAAAAGTAATATAAGAAACACAACTAACAGCACCACGTGAACATATAGAAATTCGTCTAATCCATTATATTCTGATTTATTCATTGTTCATGTTCTTTACTTTTCTAAACAATAGTCTATTTTCTATATTAGTTACCATCAAAGGTTTTTAATGGGATTCGATTTCATAAGATGTACTTTACCTACAATTTTTTTTTTTACTTAAGATACCTTCCCAGATAAACTATCTGTCTTTCTATATAGACGTACCGGATATTTTTATTATACTTCAGAATTAGTTTACTATATGAAAAATATACCTAATAGCAATTAACCAACCTAAAATCCTAAAGCGATTATAAATCTTCTGTTTAAGAAGCGGACTACCGGTTAAAGTTGTCAATGTATTTAAAATTACGTACAAAAAAGTGAATAAAAGTAAATTAAGTTTTTTAATATTTTGTACAGTCTCATTTAAAGTAAACGCCACAGATTTTTTTTGTAGTTTTGTAGTTGGCAACTTAGTCCCAAGTGGTATGGCGTGGTAAATTTCCCCATATGAATACATGGCTACCACAGCTCTACATAAAATCCTTTGACAGTTTGTCCTCCGTATACCTACTTGACATTGGCAAAATTGTGGTAACTCCACAAAGCCATAAACCAAAAGTTGAAGTTGAATTCATGGCTCCTGACACATACCTTCATGTAATGATTTAAATAAAATGTTGTTAAAATCTATTTAATTTTAAAATAATAATAATTCTGAGTGATCCAAGTACCTACGTACGACAAACAGTAAATAAATTGCAGTACCTAGTTGTGAGTAAGTTGGCGTGCCAGACCACGTTGGGGAGGGTGTGCAAATGACGTCTGTAGTTCTACGAATGTTTATAAGCACCGTAAACAGCTTACCTGACGCTAAGAAGTTAATTTAGTTTAGCAAATGAGTGGGTTTTTGCCCAATTTAGGTGCCTATACTATAACAAAATATAAATTTACATATGATTTATGTAATTTATGTATATACGTTTTGTAATTACTTCCAAGAAATAAAAAAGAAAGAAAAATAGAAAACAATCACATTAAATACAGCTATATCCAACCAAGGTTTTACAGAATATTTAAATAGCACTCCAAAATACAAAACAGTAACAACCAATGAAATGTTTACCGTGCCCGTTATTATAATTTTAATAATAAATTTGTGTGATTTGCGACGGTCGTCGATCATATCCTATTTATAATATCCTATTTTTTTAATCAATCATCACTTAATTACTGTCCTATTTTATTACACCAGGTTGTAATGCTCCCTATTTGCCTAAAACTATCGCAAAACTTAAATTTTTATCGCAAGTTTTAAAAGGTAACAGAGAAAATTACTATTATCGCTTAGGTTTATTGGTGAATGCGTGCACGCATAACGCACGTCTACCTACTTATACACAAGTTACATAATCCAAGGCTGAGTACAACTTATCCAGCTAAAACATTGCGTACTTTTTATCTTTCATGCTGTTCAAGAAATCCTCGTGATTTTTTTTGGTTTGAATTTATTGTCGATTACATTTCTTTAAAGATAAAACACTGCCGCTTTTGCGTAAAATTAACCATGTAATTTAAAACTTGTAAAGTTGGTTACGACTGCGTAAATCTGGTGCCTAGAATTTAAGCTTCGATTTTGATGAGTCTATGCTTGATTAGGCATGCTACAACTAGACTTGCAAGTTTGTTACTTAAAAAATTGGTTCCTCGACTCCCGCCTTCCATAAAAACTTATCTTTTGATTGGGTACGAGTGATTATACTTAATAGAATTTTAATAACATTGTAAGAAAATTTTAATGGTTATAGTTAAAGTAGATTCTTAGGACAAACATTACAATTATTTCATAAATAAGCACTTACAATTTCAAATATTACTTCTACTAAATTCATAATAAGATTTAAAGGAAGTGGATAAAATTATTGTAGTTAACCAAATCAAATCAAACACATTTATTTGCAAGATTGTATGTTAACAATGAATGTAGGTATGATCTTTTATTATAATGTTATGTAATGTATATTACCATTTCCATTCTACCATTATACATAGTGTGTAAATGTTTATCTTATTGGTATTATATTATACAAGTCTTTTGAAACTACCATAAGAACTCAAACAAGTAGTGCATGCAGTTTAATTTCACTGTAAATATAACATGTTATTTACGGAACTTAACTAATATACAGGTAGTCTCTTACTCTCAAACCTTCAAGGAAAGAGCGTACTCCCACCTCAAAGGCCTTCAACCCACGTCTGCTCGTTTGCCACCTATAGAATAAAAAAGCACTAGTTAATTTTACTAACCAAAAAGAAATGGCAATCCGTATTATTACATTAAGTGCGTTGAATTTATGTTAAAACTAGCTACGCCCCGCGGTTTCACCCGCGTAAGTCCCGATGCCGTGGGAATATCGGGATAAAAAGCCCATGTGTTAATCCAGGTGTCCAGCTATCTACATATTAAATGTTATCGCAATCGGTTCAGTAGTTTTTGCGTGAAAGAGAAACAAACATCCATACATCCTCACAAACTTTCACGTTTGTAAGGATGTATGGATGTATAACAAATATTAGTAGGATGTGACGTGCTAGGTATATTAAAATATATAAGTGATAAACTTATATATTAAGTTTAAGCTCTCAAAGTATCTACCAATACTGTACGAACCTTTCAAATATAACCGAACGGGTACAAACTTCAAAATATCTTAAAGCAGAAAAGGTTTTAGTTAAAGCATCTTATCTTGTTTCGCGAAATCGAAGAAAGAAGAAGGGAATGCATTCATATGCAGTTTTAGAAGCTGAACTTTTAACGTAATTGCACAGACTTTCATTTTACGATTTTGGTTTCTTAGTACTCATTATGGCGGCAAAAAGACAATAATTCACTAATCTGCAAAAGTCGTTAAAGTAAAGTTATTCATAATTACCTTGACAAGTGCTTATACGTTTTCTTGTGCGCGAACCCGCTAAGAATTTAATATTTTAGTACAATAGTACCTTATATGCGAATTAATATGTAGATAATATTTTGTAATAATTTTAGAAGTGAATGCGATATTTATATATTTCAATGAGACACACCAACGTTTTAAAATTAACTAGTTTTTAACTATTTAAGGACATTTGGCAAAGTAGTTCCAGTAAATATTACTAGGAGGTTTTATATAAAAGGAGCGCTGAAACAGAATATATCAGTAAAAAAATCTTAAAACCTCTTGAACAGACGTGAATCTAGCATAGATAGTGTGAGGGTTATCAAGATTAAGGATCATTAGTAATTTAGTTGAGAGAAACGTAGAAAAGCTGAAGAGTAAATTATCTGCGAGATATCTGTGTGATACTTAAGATAATTTAGAATAAATCTATTAAAATACTTCAATATTTGAAGTTATTTCATAAATAAATAAATAGTTGGCAATTGCAACAAATTTTACTAACCGTAATTTGTTCAGTTTGACTAGGCACCACCAATGGCATGCATACATAGATACATTTTGTGGTCTTAATATTAAAGCGACATAAGTGTCGATACATTTTTAACCACTAATGTAGTCGTACACATCAAGCAATTGTAGATCCCAACTAATTCATTCTACCGCAAGGAAGCGGTCTGCTTCTTTACTCCGCCCGACGTTATTCGATCTTAATAAATCAAACATCTGTAGTTACTTAGTTTTAAAATAAAAGTAACTTTACATAAATGTCAGCTTAGATTTCTGTGGTCAGCACTTAATTGTCTTAATTAACAATATACGGTTTTACTCACGTGTATATTTCGGGGAGGTTGGCACCTGTAACCGACGCGGTAGGACGCCGCACCCCTTGATAAAGGGCCCCCGTCGGGTCCGAAAATAGTCGGGAATACCCGAAATAAACACGTGAGTATAACCGTATATCCTTATTTAATATGAATATCACTCTCGAAAGTTTTTATTCGAACTTAATTATCTTCTCAAATTGTACTGAAATTATAGATAATAAGACATTGTAACGCTGAAATCGGTATTAAACAATATTAACAATAAGGCGCGAATAAATCGGAGAAAATTATGTAAACAAACGAAACTTATCAATAAAATAATCCGTGTATCGTACAAATAAGTCGAAAAAACCAATGACAAAAATATATCAGTATTAGGAATTTAATTGTTATTTAATATCTTGTCGTGATCATAAGTATTAACAAAGAAATTAATTTTATTTAACATCCGGTTGAAAGAAAGAAATATGCATTGAACCTTGGCAATAAATAAATTACATCATAGTATGTGTCGTGGGACAGGAAAGGTGCGAACGAAAACAAACATGTGATGAACAGCTCCGTCCGCTAATAGAAACACCTTATTATATATACAACTATGTCCTATTATATCTATGCCTATAACAATGTACGATCATAGCTAATATCTATATCTATAAACTTTGATAGCTATTATAACCGCCAAATGTAAAGGAAAAAATCTCTGCTCAGTACTACTAATTTCAAAATATATTTGTATTAAAATAAGTAGTCACTGGAAAAAGTAGAATTGTAGAAACATTCAGTAGTTAATGTCAATTATCTTAACCGCGCAGGTGAGTGCGCATGTGCTGCCTGTCTGCTATCGGCGTAGCCGCCGCCGCCGCCTAGCAATTAACATTGACGAAAAATTCATTCTTGTTATATTTCGGGCATGGCAACTATATCTGCAAGCGAAAAAGTTAGCCGCCGTCGCCGACACACTCACACAAACTAATACTAACACATGTGCATGCAGCGCACAATAGGCCTAGGTATATATCAGCATACAAGTCTACACACAGACATATCACTTAATGCATATGTGTGCGTCCGGCCTCAGACTTTACCCTTGAACGCATGCGAAACGCTAGATAATTCCACCGAATTGGTGCATTGATAAAAAAAATGATAACCTGAATAAACCGTTCGCAGGTTTCAGCGATGACATACCTACTCGGTATTTTATACGCCGGGTGGTTACAAAGTTATATACAAGGTAATGTAACATTATGTGAATTCGGAACTATTTAAGTAGTACAACATTTAAATGCTATTAAATTATATTTTTATTAGTCTTAGATAGATAGATAGATAGATAGAACATTCTTTATTGTACACCACAGTTGAACAGGAATTAAACATAGTAGCAGTTTATAATAGGCGGCAAGTACAATGGTTATGGCAAGTCTTAAGTTATGAAAAGTTAAGTACATATAGACTGATCTTCTCCTGGAATATTTCGAGAGTTTAAATACTTTCAAATGATGTTTTAAAATATTTTATTTATTAATAACACTAGTAATTATAATGACAGTATTTTATTTCATTCATGCATCCACAGTTTGACTACTCTTACAAAGTCAAATATTTTCCCATATGAGCTGTAAGTAGGTATGTTACGTGTTAACAACGCCCGGTTTTTAATTTAACAGCGAAGGTACATCACATGTAATATATACATAAACATGAATAAATAAATATATTTTGGAACAAAGTTTAGTTTTACACGATTGTTGTGAAGCTACATGCAACTGTAGCTGTCTGAAACAAATGTTGCCTAAGTGAATAATTGATTCTACATAGCGCGTCTGACTGTCAAAGTCTGCGTTTACATTTAAATGTTATCAATTTTTGCAAAGTTTTGAATTTATTTATGGTAATCCTATCGTTTTGAAGTAGGCTGAAGAAGAAGGCCTGCTTTAACTTTTGGCAGTATTTTTATTGTTATGTGGAAACACGCGCCGATCGACACGAGAGTGCCGAAAACAGCTTAAACCACACGGTATTCTATTGCCGGGGCTCTGGGTTTAACCTAGGAAGGAACTCCTCAGGAATCTCGCAAATCTTGACCACCGATTGGAAATCGTAAAGTACTTGTAGTAACTAAATCGTTGTCAACTCTATAAAAATCTTCTTCTTGTTTCTTGTTTTAAGAACCAGGAAAATCATGGAATGAGCTCATTTCATAGGTTAAGGTTTATTATTACATAGTAATAATGATGTCCAACTACGTGCCTATATATTTATGTAACTATCGTTTTTTTTTTAATTATAAAGTGGAGCATTTTTTTCCTTTATCTTTGAAGAGGCTACTTCTGTGCATCTCTTATGATGCAAAGAAAGAAAAGACAAGACTGATATTTATTACATAGAAGAGAACAACAAGACAGGACACTGGACATTTACATTTCACATTAGCAACTGTTTGGATTGACGAAACTATTCACATAGATTCATCTATTCATCTTGAAAAAATTATGTTAAAACAACAAAGCAACAAAAAAACAAACGAAGCTTAAAACTGGTTTACAACGTGATTCATTTAACGTTCTAGCTATATAAGCATATTTTAACCATGAAAATGTATAGAATATTTATATCGAAATAATTATTAAAAAAAAAAATTCAGTCCCGGACGTTGTACCACTTTTTATCAATTTAATTTGTAGTTTAGATATCACTACGCCAGGCAATACCTAAATGTAAATTTTACAAAAAAACACATGATAAGTGTTAATATGATATTAACAGGAATATTACTTTTATGGAACTGAAGTTCAGCACACCCTATTTGTAATGATAATATTTTTTTGTGTAAATTTTAAAATAGTGTATTTAACAGCGGAAATGTAATATGTGTGGTGTACGCTGTTGAATAAGAGTCAGCGCACAGAATAATTTTTCCAAGTTCTCACTATCTCCTTTATAAGCGGATAATATAGAAAAGACAAAAGTGCTTTAAGAATCAACTTTTTTATACTACTGAGGAGGCAAACAAGCACGCAGCCTACTTATGATGCAAATCATAACATAACGTTACCGTATGATGTAAGTTAAATTTGACGTTATCTTGGTATTATTATGGTACTGTTACTACTTCAATGTTTAAATTAAATAATGGCACTTCGTGCCTTTGGCCATTAAATCTGTGTATAATACAGGTAAAAAAGTTCATTACTAATTACATTCAACATTATCCTAAGCTATTTTTTTCAGGTTTATATTTTCATACTTAACAGACTGTCGCTGAATAAGGTTTAACATAAATGAACATGATAATAAGCATCTCCACCAAGTGATTTAACCCCCTACATATTCACATTTGACTTTGAAAAGCATATATATGAATTTACGTAGCGCTACTTCAGCACTTATATAGTCTCTAACATGTTATGACACGGAAATGCTATGAAAATTGTTACCAAGTAATTAACTTTTTTACATAAAACATTGATGAAGTTCTATTGGTAAGTCATTGGTTAAAGAAATCCTGGAAAATCACATTAAAGCACAAAATTTAAAGCAGTAGACTATATCTGCACTGAATCGTGATCAAAATTAAACGTTCTTAAAATCGCTCTTATCAAATCAAACGCGATATCGGTCACAGTGTAGGCAATGCACGACGTATAAATATTTCGTCAACAAGAGGCCTAGTCACACCGACTAAACGCTAAATTATGCTGTGATATTTTTTAAATTGTAAATATATTAATCGTAGCGCCCCCGTTGATGTCTATTGAAGGGCTTTGTCCCTTTTACTTAAACTGTTGCTAAGTTATAAATAGCAGGCGATACCAAATAAGTTCTTTTTTTTAAAGAATTGTCATTCATTTTCATCATTTTGTAGATTTATTATTTATTATAAACTCGTTCTATTACAGTGCTAGGCAAAATAAAATGTCTAATATGTCTATTTATATACATTTAATTATGTTTACAGGTAGAACAAACTGGTCATATTAGATATTTTTTATCTTTTATTTTTTTTTGAATTTTTTAACGCAAATAGATCCCCGTATATCACAGATAAAACTGTAACTAAATTGTAATTATATTTACTAAAAATGTATTGATATAGTAATGAAAATTGTTATACATGTGGAGAGACCGGGCCTGTATTGGTACGATACAACTATTAAATGTTTCAAGGCCAAGAGGTCGAAAATCAAGTTGACCGCGACTAGACAAAGCCTATGACGTAGAGCACTGTAACCTTCAAATTTAGTCTAGTGTATTTATTGTATAATATGAGGAACATTCGTTTAAATTACATTTATAACGATTATATAATTATACATACATACATTCGTTTACATTGAAAATAATGCTATAAGCCACAACGAAATAACAAATTATATATTTACATGTAACTTTTTTTTAAAGACAACTTCCGCATTAGAAATGTTCCTGTGTTGCCGGGGGCTTCACAAACATTTAAAAAACACTAAGGCTCGGGACAACTATTTGTGGATCACACTTTGTCCCGTGTGGGATTGATTGAACCCACAACTTTCGGCGCAGCGTAATGGCGAAAACAAAATAAGTTCGCTAAAATCAAGACACTGAAATAACAATAAAAACATTTGGCATTATCTCGAGCTGTGTCTCAGTTAACGGTAATGTAAGTCAATATCAGAACGTCAACACTTAACATAAAGATGTTTTTTAAATACCATCAAAATTTCCAACTTTTCCATTGATCGTCTAAAAGTTTACTTTTATAAGAAATTGTCCTGGATTTTACGAACACAACAACAAAATCAGCTAAATCAAGTGATGCATGTTGAAATTGATTTTAATTTAATTAGAAGAAGATATGTAGAGTTTTACTATCTCTGAGGATTGATCTATACACATATTGTGGTAGTCGTTGAGGATATAAGTATCAACGGGGGTTAATTTTTACTTAATTTTGAGTTGTAAAACTTGTAACCAAACAAAAAACGAAAATTGGAAATCTATTCCAATGCGAAAATACTACATTGGTACTTAGTTGAATTTAATGAAAATCGAGAAAAACATAGATAAGTTGTAAAACTTGTAACCAAACAAAAAACAAAAATTGGAAATCTATTCCAATGCGAAAATACTACATTGGTACTTAGTTGAATTTAATGAAAATCGAGAAAAACATAGATAATTAAAAATATATTGACGGGCCTGTTGATCTAGTGTAGGCCTGGCCACTTAAATTGCCGACGCTAAACAATCTCTTCAAAAATCCCGGACACATGTGTGAAATCGAGATTCTTTCCCGGATACCTTAAAAAAAGTCGATTGAATTTTTTTATTAAATTTAACAGCTTGTTCACCTAACAATTATAAGTTGCCCCGGACACTCTGTATCCGGGTTTTACCCGGACGCTTCTTGAAAACCCCGCCCGGTCCCCGGACGCCCTCTAAACTAGGACAAATCCGGCGAAACCCGGACGGATGGCAGCCCTAATCTAGTGGTTAGTGATCCTGACTGCTTGGCCATGGGTTGTCGGTTCGATTCCCACCCAGGACAATTAACTATGTCATGAGCACGATCATTTCTTCTATCTCTGGACATAATATGTAAGTATTTTCTAATATAGAAGTATGGTTATCAGTAATCTGGTTATTATAGGACATGCTCTGCCTAGTTTGGGATCAGACCGACGTGCGTGAGGTGTCTCAAGTTATTATTATTACTACTAATCTACAAAGAAGTATGTACTCATTATCAGTCATTGTTGTTATTTTTTATTTACATTAATGACATTACATCGTGTCTGAAGATTAAATTGACAAATCTTGTGAAGTTCCGACTAGCCCTTATATATTTTTATAAAAGTAAAACTTTTAACTTGTTAAGTTTGAAATGCCTTTTTTTGAAGTGAATACTTCTTCACTTTTGCTATGGGGAGAAAGCACTGCGCTTGCGTGACCATCACGCTCAGATACATATATGTACCGATGTGTGTACGTTTTCACTTCCGACGTGCACTCGTACGACTGACATTTTTTTACATTGAAAGACACCCTTCTAGCAATATATTTCTGTTTCGAGGGGGACCTCACAATAAACACATACAATGTACTCCGAACAACTACTTATGAATCACACAAATAATGATTGTGATAATAATAATAATATCCTGGGACAAACTACACAGGGCTATCTAGACAAAAACTAAGATTGTACTATAGTAGTACACGGATAAACATACACATATTCTTTTTCATTTTTAAATACATACATATTATACATAGAAACATCCAGACAAATCCAAATAGACATATTCATAGCTACAAATATTTGCACTGAGCGGGAATCGAACCTCCCACCCCCGGCGCGGCAGTTGAATGCACTACCGCTACGCCAAAGAGATCGAATTGATGTCACGGAATCACCACACTTAATTACGAGGGTCCGACGGTAGAACTGCCGAGGTTTTTAATTTAGTGTTTTTTTTAATATTAGGGGTTAAAGTGTGAATTTGCCGATTTATACTGCAAAATTAAAACTCGTTGTTTTTTTCAAGATGCAACATATTTATTTAATCAAAATATTTACCCTCATTATCTATACATTGCTGCCATCTAATTGGAAGTTCATTTATGCCTTTGCGATAGAACTCTGGGGATCTAGATTCGACAAACTGTGTGAAAGCATTTTGTACTGCCTCCTGGGAAGAAATTTTTATACCACGTAGAAAATTGTCCAAATCACGAAAAAAATGGTAATCAGTTGGAGCAAGGTCTGGCGAATACGGAGGATGACGTATGGTTACTAACTGCAGCTCCTGTAGAGTTACACCGGTGTCCCACATTTTTCATATTTTTTATCTTATTGATTTGATGCAAATGAGTCAATATTGTAGGTAAGGTAACGTTAAACCATGCTGCTAATCCCTGGGTAATTTGACTCGGATCGGCTTTCACCATCTCCTTCAATTCAGCCTTATTCACCACGTGGTTCGTTCTTCAAGTCGAAGTTTTCATTATGAAAGCATTTAAACCAAAAACGGTGCGTTCATTAGCAGTCTCCTCTCCAAACAATTGATATTACGAGCAGTTTCTGCCGCGTTAGTTCCGCGTCGGAACCTGAACTCGTATTAAAAAATGACTCGGCTTTTCGAATTATCCATCTTTTCCGTCTAAGCTGAATAAAAAAACATTTAAAATTGAAAATCGAATGTTGCACATTTTTTTAAAGAAAAATATCATAGGTATAATATAATGTAAATAAAGTTTTACTCGAATATCTTACACCATGAAGGTTTAATGTCAATTCAAAGTATTTATTACTTTAAAACCCCTATTATATTTATTTTGTTTATGTGGTTGATATAGGCTTCCCGGCAACAGCCAGCTCGGTTTACAGGTATGCGACCGTGACCTGCTCGAGCTATTGTTTACACTCCCCAATACATCCGTATTTAGCAATATCCCTTTCCTTGCATTGCCTTCCCTTCTACCTACTACTACCTACCTTTCCTTTTCAATATACTCCCAATTTCCCCATCTTTGATTCCCAAAGGGACGTTGGCGGCAATATGCTTGCAAAATTTTGGTGTTTAATACATCCTTCGGGGATACAGGCGTGACTGTATGTATTTACTAGCTGAGTTCCGCGGTTTCCCATGCGTAAGTCCTGGTACCATGGGAATATCGTGGATAAAAAGTAGCCTATGTGTTAATCCAAGTCTCCAGCTATCTACATACCAAGTTTCATCACAATCAATTCAGTAGTCTTTGCGTGAAAGAGTAACAAACATCCGTACAGCCATACATTCATACATCCAAACATCTATAAATCCATACATCCTCACAAACTTTCACGTTTATAATATTATTAAGATGTAACGTCTAGCAAATGTGAACTAGTATTCCAGGTATAATTTTGGAATCTTCATAAGGGTCCAGCAGTCTCACAGTAGAAGGTTAATAGTGTTATGGTATTTTTTCCATATCTTTTATATTAATAGTACATGTATTAACTAGCAGTACTTGTTGCAGCAGTATAGGAGTGTCGCTATATAAACACACATGTTTCTGTTGTATTAAAGTTATGGATAGGTACGTGTTTTCTTAACAATTGCATAAACAAATAATTTTGTAATACCTAAAAATATTAGTTATAATATTGATATATGATATTACTTATTAATTCAGAATACAATCCTTAATATAACTTCCTTTTGTTTTAAAAATATACCAAACAGTTAATGAATAATAATAAAACCCAAATAGTTAATAACAAAGTAAAAATAATTAAGAACCTAAAACTTAAATAAAAACTTGAGAGGTGTCAAGGGACACCCGGATGGAACGAAGTTCCTTTCGATGAATTAATGAAGGAATTGTAATAAAATTTTATTTCTTTTACTATAGCAAAAAGTGTCGTTCCAACTTTTGGTCTTAATTTTTTCCGTTTAGCCCCCTTTCGTAACGCGCGATAAGAAACTTCGTTCCAAAAATTAAATGTAATCCATTGCAACAGGTTAAGTAATGACAAAGTAAACAATTAGTAAGTAATGCATAAACACGAAGTTGGAGGTGTTTTCATCATACACGTATTTTATGCTGATTTTCTGCGAAGAGACATTTACTACACCTACAGTAATATGTACATGAGACCACCTCGGGGATATAGTTAATTAGAATACAGACATCGGTGACAATAACAGTTTTAAAAAAGTAACTAAACACATTAAAGGAACGATGAAAGGCATCGAAGTTACAGATCGACTGGTTATTGGTTAAAGCGCCACGCGGAACTCAGGTGAACCATGTTTAGTGTTACTGTAGTTGGAGGAGTTAACTGGTGGTTTGAGTACACAATTGTTTACACAATTAGTTATGTGTAACCCATATAACTAATTGTCAGATCTGAAAAGGTAAAAATTTGAGGGATGGAAGGTTTTCTCTGCTCCAAGTGGAGTGATGATGGCCATCCATAAGGTCAACGTAATTCCAGTAAAGCCTTTTTTTGTAATTCACTTGCGCTTGCCTTAGGCTCAACTTAATGAATTTAGATCAACAGGACATATCCAAAAAGGTTTTGACGAGTTAGTTTGTCAGTGATAGTATGTAACTTTAAAAGCCGGTTTCCGTTGAACTCGACACTTAACTATTGTACACCTCAAAGAGTAAAGGGTATTTTAGACAATGGTAGTGTTTGATAGTGATTTACGTTTCAAGTTATAATAAACAAAGATTGATAAATTTGTTATTCTTAATAACCTAGTTACACGGTATGACATATTGCCAAAATGATACTTTTGTTGTTGTACGTTGTAACGATGGTACCTATATTCGAAACGCAACATGAAATTCATGTTACTTTAATGAATTAAAATTAAGTATACAAATCGTGTATTTAAAAACTATTTAATGTTAGTTCATACACGAGTAAAAAAAATCCCCCACCAACATTAAATTCAAATCGTTATCAATTAAATTCTAAACCGTCCATATTACAAGGAACGTAGCGCGTATAATTGCCGCAATGGTAAACGTTCCTGTAACCGAGGAACTAATAAAACACTATGAGGCATTGTACTTCCCCTTTTATTTAAACAAGGTCAATAGTCAACCTCATGGGACTATCTATATAGCCAATAAAAACCTATAACTGCTATTTCCATGGCCGGCTATTCGCATCACTATAACAACTCCATTGCGGCTCTTTCTGTGTGTGTAAGAGTCACGAGTCTGTACTTTTCTTGTTACAGACACACACAAGGGAAACGCCAGAGCATGACTGTAGTTACATAATTCTGCATGAAGTTGCGGCAATGCCATGATGTGTGCCGGCATATTAAAAAAACACTTCATGGTGCTGTTACACCAATAGGTATCTTTGAATAGGGTCACGAGTTTGTTATCGCTTACTTATCACAACATTATTATGTATTTTCATTGCTGCATTCGGTATATTTTATCAAATGACATCTTATCGCTAATATTTTATACCTATTTAGTTACTTTTTAAAAGTAATTAATTACAGATTGTCAAGTGTGAACATAGCCTTGATCTGGTCGCAAGTGCGATAATTGGTAAGTTGGTTAGTTGTCGGTAGAATAATTAAATACCTAGTTAGGTACTCATATTGTTGTTCAAAAAAAGGGAAGCATCGGCTCCCACCGAAACAAAATCACTAACTCTTGCCTAATATACACGGTATCGTGCGATGCGCTATGAGTAACATTTTAAGGCTGCGTTTCCAACAGAGATGTGCTAGTAAGCTGAGCGGTGCGTAAGAAAAAAATCAACAGAAAACAAAAAAATGCGCGTTCATATCAAGTGTAAAGCTCTCTTTAAGTACAATAATCCAAGCAGACGTTTAATTTATATAGCGTAGTTTAATCAAAAAATCTAAGTACTAGGTAAATGTATTTTACTAGATGTGTGATAATGAATTATTTGTATGTATATTTTTCTTCTTTATGTACCTACCTACTTACATACAAGGGAACTTGCATGTAAGTAAGTAGGTTTAAAGTGAAAACATATACGAAAATTGTAAACGCGTACAAAGTTACTACAAAATTGTGATAATTAGCTGTCGATCAGCAAAACAATATTCCAGTGCCGTGTTATACCGTGGAAGCAAACAACATATTTTGTTAAAGTTACTGATTAGTATCAGTAACTTTAACAAAATATGTTGTTTTTGCAATATACCAATTTAAGAACGGTTAACGGGATGGTTACGTTGTTCATAACCTTGATAGTTTTACGAAGTCTATAAGTTAACTGAGAACATGCTTGTAATATATAAAATAACATATTTAATATCCTATAAAATGAAATAGTGTGTGACATATTACATTTACCTATATCATTGAATGAAATGTAGGTAAATTATCGCTTTCCTCGTTTTGTTTTATAAGGATTCTATTTCCTATACTGTTCCAGGTAAAGAGATCAGAATGTGGCCAATATATTTTTTTCTTTTGGTAATAATTTCGGCGGATCGACTTGGTCTGTGCGTAATTAGTTTTTTGTGCGTTTTATTTGTGGGAATCCCATACAGAGTGCTGCTATTATAATTTTAAAGTAATAATAGTCGCCGTGCGAATAGTAAAAACCCACTAAAAGTAATCTATATTCCAGGTATTGAACAACCAGGTAGGTACTGCGCAAATTTTGTAAATATGCATTTCCACACGCTCTCACACACCATTTAGCTTTTATTGGGAACAGAAACTACTGTCCTTATATAAGTAAAACAATCGTATCATAAATGTGTTTCAAAATTTTTAAATGTACTGGACACAGAAACAGACGTTAGTCTAAACACCCGGCTAGCTTAACAGGTTTTACGCGCCAGAAAATAAACAAAAAAAACTCAGCCGAAATGTCTGTAGGTATAAATTCAGACTTTTTACTACATATTCGTATTTATGCGACTAATTTAAATGCAGTTTTTGCTTTTAGGTATAAATTTTAGAACATATAAGTACATTTAATTTATTAATATATTCATATTTGTAAAAAACATTGCATATATATCTTATAATTATGTATATAGTTATTCATTATTCCTTCTCTGCATCTTGACGCCAGACAGTATAATTTAATTCAACACATGACATCAATTTTTTGTACTTTTACCCATTACATTAATTACTGAACAATCTAACGCATAAGTAGTACCTACATCTAACGAATGACGAATAGATTGTTTTAAATATAAATATTAGTTTGAATGCACATTCATTTAGTAAATATGAGGTCTGTCTAAGAGCCCAAACGAGATGATTTCAAATTTACATTTTTTATTACCTTATAATAATCTGTCTGCAGCAAGAATCTACCTACTTTAAGAATGCAGACATTCAATGAACTTTTAAAAGACTAGTTTTCTACACTAGTTCAGACTACTTTTTACCCACTCCCCTGCAGTCTGAGTCTATATTAGTCATACTATCTGAAAATTACATAGACTAAGAAGAAAGTAGAACGTGAACTTTATAAACTTGCACGGCTTAACTGACAATGAGTATTAAAGTAAAAGTAAGGCATTCGTAATCAACTCACCCAATTAGCAGATCACAGCAATCTTTTTTCTTCTTTTATGTTAAAGTTATACAACACCCTTTTGTAAAAAAAATTATAAATATTTGGGTCGGATTTCAGTAGGTAGGTACACAAGACACACTGAGCGTTTTCTATTCATGGCTTTTACAAATATTTGATCTTTATAATTTAAGTATTTCATCATCTCATTTTTGAACAGAAACAGGATCGTATTTATTTGTTAAGTTTAATCATTCATGTTGAGCGTCCATGACCATATTTTAGAAAGATTTTAATGTGCCGAGACTTGACATTGTGATAGCAGACAAAATTACTGTTATGACCCTGAAGCGAATGCAATATAGTAAAGAAGTGTTCGAAAGCAACAGCAAACCATGGATATTTATACAGGTTAGAATCGTTATTAAAAACATATTGCGCTTTTATTTGTCAATAAAGAGTCCTGTAACAATCTTAACGCAGGAGCCAAAAACCTGTATGCTCTTTACTCCAACGCTAATACTGTCTACTCCACATAGCTTAAACATAAGAGAGTCATATTTAGTTTGTAAAAAGATGGAACTCGCGTGTCGGTGGAACTCAAGGTGTGATGTGTAAATATGCCCTCAGATCATAACCGGAAAAGTATATCCCACCAAAAAACGTTTTCATGTAAAATGTTGCCAAGACGAGACCATATGGCTCGCACTGTCAAAAACTTATCATATCTCATGTAGGGCCAAGCTTCTAACTCTACAAACCGTAACTTCAAAAACTCTACATCTTAGTCAAAATATGTGGTCTGGCCGTTTCACTACCGTCATATGGGCGTATGGTGAAAAATTTATTCACTGTTCATTACTTTTCTGTTATACAATAGTTCTTGTAGTAACGAAACGGCCAGACCATTTATTTTGACTGAGGTGTAAAGTTTGTAAAGTTAGGGCTTGTAGAGTTAGGGTGTGTAGCGTTAGAAGCTCGGCTCTACATGAGATCTGATAACTTTTAGACAGTGTGAGCTATATGGTCTCGTCTTGGTAACATTTTACATGAAAATGTTTTTTGGTAGGATTTCACTTCTTTTTGTAAGTTGCTTATTACAATATTTTTTTATTTTGTTAATTTTTTCTTTCTTTTTTGGGGTGTATTTCTTGTACATCGGAGGTGCCCTTTTTTAATAGCCCACTCTCTTTCTTTGCCATTTTTCTTTGTTGGTTTACCGCTCATAATAAGCGATAGATCAGAGCGATACTTGGCTCTTAGGTGATTATATTCGACTACAGCTGACTGTTGTGCTTTAATACTAAAGTCAATATTTATAAGGTGAATACCTTGCAAATTAGTCACTCTAGAGAGTGCTACATAAGCCTACCCACAAGAGAACGTGGATGACCCAATATCAGTGTATTTGAGTCATCATCAATCACAGCGGGTACACATTAGTCGTTTTGCACGCGCTTAATTCCATCCCCTAATTTTATGATTTGGGTGACTTACTAAATATTCTGAAACATGTATTTTATTATTTATAACAAGAAGTCCCTATATCGTCAATTTTCAGACCTCTAGCATCAAAATTTGGGGAAGTCTCATTCAAACTTCCGTCTCCTAGTTTAAGGGGTTGGGGGGTAAAAGTTCCAAGTTTTAGATTTTTTTTGTTGTTCGTGTACTAATACTAGATTATATACCAAATTTCAGACTTCAGAAAGTACGATGTACGGAGTACGATGATCATCAGTGAGTCAGTGACGAAATCGGAGTTTTTTAGATATCAATAAAAACTAAAGTAAGAGCTATGCAATTGAAACTTTATATGTTTAATAGGTCTACTATTGACCTCATATCCCAAGAATTTTGTGTATCTGGTATAATGCAAACTCAAGTTATGAGAGAGAGAGATACATACATATTATAGATAAATTACAACCAGACACAGAACAAATGATCACGCTCTTTAGACAATCATTTGTCCTGGGTGGGAATCGAACCCACGACCTTTGGCTCAGCAGTCAGGGTCACTAGACCAACAGGCCAGTCCATCGTATCTTTCATTATCAAGAGATGCAGCATCTCTATAAAGAAGGTACCAAACGCGGTTCAAAACACATAAATTTCATCCTTCGAGATGTCACGCCCAAGCCCTCTGTGACATGCTTTTCTACAATAATAGTGGATTTATTGCGACGATATGGGATGACGATAGGCGGCGTTTCATGCAAAAATCTTGCGTAGGCGCAACATATGCCCCGCCCGCGCTATTTGTGTCCCTCATCACTGACCTGTATGCATAGTAATATCTTATTAACCGACTACATTTTAATGTCCCTGATCCGATTCAGCACAGGAGAGGAATGCATTCAAAGGTATATTAGGACATTTTAGTAGTAAAAACAGGAAGCATGTACTAAAATATCCAAAAAGGCTTGTATTGGTATATATCGCATCGCTTTAATATATTTAGAAGACAATACTGAAATAAATCACGTATGACGGAGCAGATTGTGTAAAAAGTAGCCGGTGATCTATAAACAAATTTTTAAGTACCTGGAGCTCAAAAGAAAAGTTAGGCTCTTAAAGAAGCACCGGGTATTTGTATGGATTGTTAGTAGTTTCTGTCTATCACCATGCTAAATAAAACGAAGCTACGTTTAAGTTAACTAAGGCCTTTATCTACTTTGTTTTTAATGTCTCATCTGCGTATGTAAATCTTAAGGTAAGATAGTAAGGTGTCCTGACGTTTTCCTTTATTCAAATAGCTTTAAAATCGTAATTAAATTATCGTTATTATTTATATATTAATACTAGCAACCCGCCCCGGCTTCGAACGGGTAGCAGAGACATCTTCAACAATAATCAACATATTTCAATCAATATACACAAAATCTTAGCAAATTATACACCTAAACCTTCCTCATGAATCACTCTGTCTATTAGTGAAAATCGAATGAATGTTTTTCAATTTATCGCGAACAGACAGAGAGATAGTCAGACGCGGTGGGGGACTTTATTTTATAATATGTAGTGACGAAAAGACGAAAGTGGAGGAATGTGAAATTTGAAATACTTAAAGAACATATGTCTAAGAAGTGCAGAAAGCTAAAATTATAAGCAAAATGTGTTATAAACTTAAAAAAATTATGTGAAAACGGCTACAAAAATGGCCAGTGGACAGTATATACGTTGACCTGTCATGGTACAGAAAGTCTATACAATGACAGTTCAAGTTTTACTGGGCAATGATTTAAAACAAAACATTTAAAAAATAATGAATTATGGTCCGAATTCGGCCACCAGCCGACGTCTAGTATCAGTAAACCGGTCATTGTAGAAAAAAATCTAACCACTAATATTTTTTTCTTATAATTATGTAAATGTTAATTATTATGACTGGTCCAAGTACCTAGGACTTACAAAAATTTATTATCAAGGAAGTTAAACTTAAATATCTTGAATAGTGAATAGCTTGAGACCTTGCGATTCAACCAGTTATAACTTAATAAAATTAAGAGAAGTTTATTTTGCAAATTTACAAATTCTATTTAATTCATTAGCCTTCTAGACATTGCACATTAATGCACTTTTATTGCCCACTAAATAACTAAGAAGTAACGAACATTCTTTCATATTTTTTTAATTATCATTGTACAATCAAAGGATTCTATTTGCGTCGTAATCAGAAACTTTCGTGTTCATGTGTCATTACGTAAAATTTTAATTAAACGAATTTATTTTAAATTCGTGCGTAGATTTCATTATAAATTATGATAATATATCTACTTGTGAATCTATATTCGTAATAAATATTTTAGTTTTACTGTACACGCATACAATTGGATACCTACATAAACATTTAGAAAAAAAAAACCGTTAAAAGTAGCAATATATTTCTCGTATTTTTAAATACTGTAAAAGTATTAGTAGGTATATTTATTACATACGGCATAGTAAGAACACGTATATGGGTAGTGATAATTGTTTTAACACGGTGGTTCTGCGTACAGTAGGTAGACCTTTAAGAAGTTGTTATCGCCACATCAAAAAACTCGTATTTATTTTATTAAAAATAGGGGCAAACCATAATAAAAGATAAAACAGTTTACTATTTCATAAATATGAGGTAATAGATGGCTATTACCTCATATTTGATATGTTGTTCTTACCTCTATCCGCACTCAAGTGATTGTTATTTACTTATAATGCTTGCCTAGCCTTATATAACCCTACCATTCTCAATCGACCAATAGCGTAGCGCTACCGGTATAACTAGTCATAGTACCATTACTATCGTACCACTATAGTACCATTCGTACATCTTACCATTACTATAGTATCAGTTACTGTTATTTAGTGAATTTGATAGTTTATAGCAATAGTGATGAGATTGTTTTTAACAAAGTAAAAACCTTCGTGATAAAAAAGTGATAGTACAGGGTGTATTATCGCTTCACATTTTTTTCATGCGGAAGTTGCTTCGATTTAAGTACTTATTTTTATTTGGTTGGTAAAGAACGCTGCAGCAAACTTCGACATTTTAATGTGGGTGGTGGTGGTGGTGGTGATCAATCAGAAGAAGAAGATCTTAGGTAATCTGCCACAGGACGTATCACAATATATTGTGGATAGAGACGTGACACGGTAGCGTCTCAGCCTAATACTGTTCCCACAAGGAATTTCTAATTTGAGAAGGATGGGTGAAGTACGTTCAGGAAAGATACGGTAGAGTGTAGAAATTCTGTGTCTGCGAAGGAAGTTCAAGGTTAGAACTTAAAATTAATAATAAAAAATGGATATCCGAAAATACTGAAAACTACAGAGCACTTTATTATACCACTGTTGAAAAACAAGGTGCCTACCAATGTCACGCGTTGTCCACATCGAAAAACTTTTGTTTATCCTTTTGAATTTATACAATTTGCGAAACCATAACAAGGTCTGATTCCACATTAAGGAAATAAACGTCAATTTTAGAAAATCTCTTTTATAATACTCATATGTAAAATATATGTAACTCTTTTATAAAATAATTTCGTTAAGACTTTCCCTTGTAGTAGTTCACGAGAAACAAAGAGTTCATAGAGAGGGGGTGAACTATGCTATTAGGAGCGCATATCTCATTAACTACCCAACTATTAAATAAAATGAAAAAGGATTTCTGCAACTTCATTTATGCGGTAGCCCAGTAGCAAAATGTTGAATTTCTGTATTTGATTACATTACATTTCCTGTGTATAGTGTCCTAAAATAGTTTATGATAATGGTGTTTAACCTTTCGCAACTTGTATACTATAGATGTGTTAATCATCGCGATAATATTCATAGGCTACGATATTTATTTTTGTTCACCCGTAGTTTCGATTGAATTGCACCGATCGTGGTCATGAGTAGACAGATGTGAGGTAACTGCCTAAACATGGTCGCACTGTCGGTACTTTGACATTACACTTACGAGACGTCCGTGTATTAGTGAGTTGCGTTTTTAGAATGACGATGACGATTGCATTTACTGTTGACAGGATTCCAGGATTTTAAAATATACTGCGTTACCCCTTAACCCAAATTCATTAAGCGCGCCGTACCGCCCGCGAGGTATTAAGTCGATGATGATAAATTGGCTCTTTATGCTGAGACTAAAAAGGATCTCCAAAGTCAAGCTTTTAATGCTACCAACTTGAAAGAAACATGCATATTTGTGGTTTGACAAGTATTTTATTGCATCGCCTGCTCGAAATTCATGAATCGAAATCCATATGACAAAAGGAGATGACTATGAATCAAGAGGATTTATTGGTAAATATTATCTTATCCCAAAAAAAAAAATCTACAAGCGTAGATTTTTTCTCCTGTAGGTACTTTTTTGATAAAAAAAATTGGTTGCCTGTAAAGTCGGTATACGGGCGAAAGTTTTACGTGACAACGACTTTGAGTGGTAAAATAATAACCATGCCCGAGTGGAAGGGACGCGTGCCTCTCACTCGCTCTCATTGTGAGCGCATAACGTGAGCGGAGCGTAACGCAGTTTCTTGAAGTGTCACCCGGCAAACCAATTTATAAGACGTTGTCACGTCAAAATTTCAAGTAGAGTAGATAATAATATATCCGGCTCTATTCAAGTGTGTGATGTATTTATTCAATGGTGTTAGTCAACATTTCTCTATAGGCCTAGACACATCTTGATGATCCTAAAAAAAATTATATAGCTGTTTAAAATAATCTGTAAGCATGACATTTCTTAAGGAATGAGACGCTTGTGAATACTGTCAACAATTACTTTACCATTGTTCTTACATTTATACATTAAATAGTGCCCTACAGTTTACGAGTTAAAAGGCAATGGTAGTACATAGAAAATGACTATGAATGGATTCTGGAGATACAATAAAATTATAGGGGTGGGTTCCAAACACACCAAAAATGTTTTACGAAAGTTCTTAATTTTTTTAATTGTATTCTGTACTAGCTTCAGTTCAGACAGTACTCGGGAACAGTGCTTTCTTTCTGCATGAAAGTTACTCTAAGTCCTTTTCTGTAGCCCTGACAAGGTGTACCGATGCAAAATATCATGATGATCGGTTGAGTAGTTAAGGCGTGAAAGCGTAACAGGGATTTTCTTTCTCAAGGATTATTCTTATTATTGGTTTCAGTGGCAAGAGCTACTTCGACCATTTTTGATCTTTTGTAGCGCGGTCTTGCTTTATAGCTCACTGCTCAGACAAACCTCCAGGTCTTATAAGCAGTGATTGTTTATATATCTAGGTTAATACGTCGGTACCGCAATTAGTGGGCCACAAGAGCATAGAATATGCATTGCAGTTTCTTCTGTCTCTCGGCAGAATTTGCTTGTTATACCTTCGCCCAGCTTTAGGTTGAACATTTGTTCAATTTACAGTGTCAGTGGTTTGTTTTAATTTTTGTGACCTATTTAACCTATCTATCTAAATGATTAGAGAGTAAGGATTTCCGGCTAAAATTTTAGAGCTGCCTGATTTGAGCCTCGTAGGTTTTTCGTGTTCGTGTTTAAACACGAATTTTAAAACATAGAGATTTCTTTAAGAGGCAAGGTAGAATCAGAAAAATAAATGTAGATCAATATAAATAAACAATTATTTATTTATATTGACGTATATCTATTTAACTAAGATAACATGCCATTTCAAAAACTATGTATTAATTTAATCAATATTATGTAGGTACTTCAAATATTACTTGAAGAAATTATTTTAGTTAAAGCAGTTTAAAAATTCTTAAATACTACACGATATACATACATACAAGAATACACAGTTACCCAAACAACTTTAAACGTGTTGCTTCTGTGAGGGTTACAATTCAACTGCCCCTACATTCTAAACGTCTTATTACAATACGGCGTGATAGTAACGTTATGCCCGTCTATGATCCGAAAGTAGAAAGCGGATGCAACAACAAATACGCAGTGCTATTCCCAATTTCCTGTGAAGAGGCAGAAGTTCTTTGGGAAGAGTTAAAGGCTCGAAAGCTTTGTTATTGCGCGCACTTATGGTCACGAATGTGCTTTATTCAAGCTTTGTAAATAAGGAATATCGTTAGTATCGTTTACATGGAAACGACCCTAAGCTCATTTCCTGCTGACGATGAGGAACACATTTCTGTAATTATATTTATATTTCGAGATTTTTAAATTGAGATACAATTCATGCGTGCATAATAGCTTTTAATCATGACGTAAAACTAACAGAAGGATAACAATAGTTGAGCAGTCCTACTTGTAATTTTGAGATTAAAAACTGTGTATTTAATAAAACAAGCAACCTTCGGATTATGTAAATACCGCCAAGTGCATGTCAGTCGTTGTCCGGCTAGTCTGTCTGGCAAGTGATTAGAACCAAGGCCAAAAGTGAGCTTCCATTTTTTTTTTTGCAACTGTGCGTTATTTTAATTAACACAATCGAGATTGTGTCTTTTTTTAAATTAGGTTTGTAATATTACAAATCAATAAGTTTTTTTTTCAATTCTACGGATTGTTGTAAGATTTCTTGGTCGACTTACTGTGTCTTATATTTCATTGGTTTTTATGGTTACTTTTTTAGAATAGTCTTTAATCCTTGTTTTATACCTTAAAGCGAATAAATGTATTCTTATTTTCTTTAGGGGTTAAAGGGCTATTACTCAATAGTGGATTATATTATGTAAGGTAAAAAGGTTTGGGGCTAAATTGTTTTTCGATTTAAACGCTATTTCTAATAGGTACTAATAGAAATGTAATAAGACCTAATATGTTTGTTATGTTTTTCCTTTCTTTTTTAACTTTAATTTTATTTTGTTTCTATATAGCATCTCTATGTTCATAGCTCAATTTTAGGTAGTTTACTTTCATCAATTGATTATGTAATAGCACGCAACAGTACAGCTGTAACACATTTTAATAAATATTGTAAAACTATTTGGTGATTTAAAAGCTTGGCCGTGAGTTTGTTTGCCCGATTTCTTCTCACAAGGCTCAACTACATATTTGGAATCGGGCGGTTATGATCGGCATTATTTGTTATTTTTATAATTTTAATTTTTACAAAGCAACCTATTGCTGATATGCGTCGACATTAACTGGTTGATCTATAAGTAATTTTCTAATTGTAATTTTTAGTTGAAAAAAAAAAGATACCAAACAATTTTAAAACGATTTTTTTATTTATGGGATAGGGGCTAAAGAGCAGACGGGTCACCTGATGGTAAGTGACTACCGCTGCCCATGGGCACCTGCAACTCGAGAGTCACAAGTGCGTTGCCGGCCTTTAAGGTGGGAATAGGAGAAGGGAGGGAAGAGGGGGAGAGGGGACGGCGGAGAGGGGGGAGAGGGAAAGGTCAGAGGCTCCTCACTCGATCGGTGAAACACAACGAAACATTGCTTCACTGCCGGTTTTCTGTGACGGTCGACTTCTACAACAACAACTTCACAATTGATTGATTGATTTTAAATAATTAAGAAATAAAGATGATTAACTACTGACTAAGACTCTATATAGCTAACGCTTCATATACATACCAAAATGTATATAAATAACCAACCACATATAAAAGAAAATCTGGTTAAATCATTCTTATAAAATGTCAAAGGTAAGAATATTGTTGAGAAATTTCATAAGTGGGATATATAGGTATGTATAAATATATACTATACAGGATCGTATCGAAAAAACATTATTTGGTGAAGAGGAGCGGATGCTGAAGACCACGGATGGTCATCGGGACCACTCAATAATAGGTATTACACGGGTTGCGATTCGATTAATTTAATATGGTTATTAAGCAATTTATGCTCGTTACAATACAAGGACATATATGTACATAGTAAGTAGGTATATTCTAGGTTCAGAATAAAGTATAATTATGTATATAAACGGGAGTTAACGGGATCACGAAAGGTATTACATAATAAGGCGTGGAATCCAATGATAAAAAACATACCACCTCGCTCGAAGTTACTATTATGCCTTAAGATTTTAAAATTTCTGTATATTTTACTTTACCCAAGTTGTAGAATCTCGTCATCATGTGTAAGTAATAGAAGTTTTTCAAAACTACAAAACCAGAGCTCAATCTCGACTATTTTGAACTTCGACATATTGTTTATTTTTTTTATTTTCCTATATTTTTATCAGAACTGAACAATCATGCCAAATATGAGCTAGATAAAAAAAACAATTTCAATTTCATAGCGACTACTGAAATTTAATAACTAAATACTTGAAATTTAATATCAGGATTTTTTTAATTTTGTATAGGTATACCCAATATTAGATTAATTAATGGTATTTTTAATTTAAATCTACAATTATTTTATTGTTTTTAGTACAGGTTTAAATAGAAGCTTGTTTTGAGATATTTTTTTATTTAACTATTAATTATACATAACGAGATTTATAGAGTTCTAGAGAGAGTTCTTGGTAGACTAGAGTAAGTTTCACACTGTGTATGCGTTCTTAACATAATCATAAATTTAAAATACCCCCGAATCGAACATCCCTTTAACGATTACAAATGAGGTGATAATCATTGAACGGTGGACCAGATTTTCTTGAATTATTTCTAAGAACACTCTCGATCAAGTCACCTTTCAAACAAAAAAACGCACTCAAATCGGTTCATCCGCTTGGGAGCTATGATTCCACAGGCAGACACACAGCCACGTCAAACTTATAACACCCCTCTTTTTGCGTCGGGGGTTAAAAATACTTGATTAAGTACATATTTTGTCCTCGTCCACGTTAGACTCGTATGCTTCTGTTTTTATATTCTACTTTTGTTGCTCTGTTAATAATATTAATTTCATTTATTTTTGTGTACCTATCCTTTACCACACTGAATAAGACACTGAAGTATCACATTGAAAAACATGATTGGTGTTTTACAAAATAAAAGGTATTTCTGAAAATTCCAACATACAAATCTATGAGACTTATCCCACGAAATTCCTTTTCCTCTGGACACAACTAAAGGACACTGATAAGAATTTTAATCAGTTATATTATGTTCTACATAACGTCTCGGTATAAAATAAAACACATTTAGCTTAGTACTGCTACTAGCTTACTTACTACCTTAGTACCCAGATTCAGGACAACTATTTGTGGGTCAAACAAATTCATGTCCCGTGTAGGATTCGAACATAAAACGCTTGGCGCGGCGTAGATTTATAATAAATTAGTTCGGTACACGACTCTTTAACTTCTTTTTTCTCCTTCGGTAATCATCCCAAAAGTTTCTTGCCATCAGCAATCAGATTTTAAAATTGATGAGAGAAACGAGATGTCTAAATCTGACTAACGAAAGACGTGACTCCGGCTCTATTCCTAAGATATTAATTATCTCAGAGACATTGTAAGCTCTGTCATAACCATAGCATGCTATTTTACGTAGTAAATAGATAAAACTTATTTTATATTTTAAATGTTTTGAAAGTATTCAGTAATTTAGTAACAATATATATATCATTCTATTACATGACCAATATTCGCATCGCAATTTAACGATAAACTGTGCTTCAGATAACGAAAAATTAAGCCAAATTATTGTTTATAAGATATTTACATAGGTGTAACTTACCTAATTTATCCTGTTTTCTGATCCTCATCACCGGTTAAAAATTTATTTTAATATTTTCAAGCACACCTTGCTGGCATTTGAATGAGCGGTTGATAAAACTGTGTAACTTCCCTGACAATGCTATAATATGTATCATGGAGATCGTAATGGTACTAATGGTTGTGGAAAGAACTTCTCAATTACAATACTTAGCATAAGTTTGTTGTACGTGTAAGTGTGTGTAGTCTGTGTAGTGTGTAACTATAATTCGACTTCTCTCTGTCAGATGAAGAAGAGGTAAGCCCAATCGACTTTTCAACTTAAGAGCAATCAAAATGTATGAACGGCATTGAGTTTTATTGATCCAAGGAACAAATTTATTTCTTTATAAGGACTTCTGTTATGGATGGTTAGAGAGAAAATGACCTGAAAATATTTGGTTACTCCACCAACCACCAACAAGTGTACCACTGAAAGAGTTTTTAGCAACGCTAGACTGCTTTACACACTTCAGTTGATTTTTGAGTTTAAAGATAGATAGATAACACTTTATTTGTACACCAGTATCACAGTAGAAGTATCATACATATATTTGTCCTACAGATAATGTACAAAGGGCGGGCTTATTGCAAAATGCAAATGTTTATAATTCATTATCTTTAATTGGTAGAAAAAAATGTGTATGAGTAGCGGGCTCAATATCGCTTGTGAGTTTAGGATCGTCAACGATTCACACATCACGTCTTTGAAACGAGTCCAAAGCCCCGAGGTGGTATCCAGGTGCTCCCGCCCAGATATGACAGCTGTATTGTGCAGCCATATGTGGACGAAGTACATCTTCGCTTTATTAAGCACACTGAGCTTTTTGGAGGCCAGCTGGGTCTTGCCTTCTAGGTGATATCGAAACTGGAAATGTCCACACCGAAGATCCCAATACTCTCTAAGATGATATGGATATGAATGTCTTGGAACTGTGTGGGGCCACAGTGAATGATTTAATAATCAAATTCACCTGGAAAGGCGAGATAAGAAGCTGAAAACTCAAATAAACATTATTTTGACTTTCTAAATGTTACCTCAAGTCTTATAAAATTTCATGTCTTCAGATGTTAAAGGTCAACGGTCATAAAATGTTTTTTTTTTGCAAATATTTAGCTTTCTATGGCTTAAAAGATGTTGAAATCTATTATAAAACTGTAGAGCATAAAATTCTCTACAAACGTTGTTTTAAATTTGTATTCAATCCTCTAACCATTTTTGCAAAATAGCGCGGAAAATAATAATGCAAGGCCAACCGAGAGTCTCGGTGAATAATACCTCATATAAAGTTACTAAATCATTATAATATATTTTAGCAAATCCTGTATTTAAATTTATTTTGCGTATCTCGAAAACGGCTCTAACGATTTGGATAAAATTTTACATTTTTTTTGAATAAACACAATGATCTTGAATATCTGACGACGTGGACACGAGTTTTATGAGACTTTTGAGGCAACAATTACAATGTCAAAATAACAGTTTATACGAGTTTTCAGCTTATTATCTCTCATTCGGAGGTTGACTCTTTTTTAGGGTTCCGTACCTCGAAAGGAAAAAACGGAACCCTTTTAGGATCACTTTGTTGTCCGCCCGTCCGAACGTCTGTGTCTGTCAAGACCCTTTTTCTCAGGAAGCGTGGAGGTATCAAGCTGAAATTTATATCAAATACTTAGGTCTACTGTCCCTTGGAGCTGTGAAAAAATCAAACTTCTAAGCCAACGCAATCAAAAGATTCAGCCGTTTATGCCGCAAATTTCCCGAAATATATATATATACGAGTATATATATGGCCGGCCAGCCTAATGGTAAATCCGCCACTGAGGCTAGTCATTGTTTGGTTTTAGTTAGTTCAATGCTAAAATAAAAATAAGTACGTACGTATATGTAAGTAACAGTATCTAGTCTGTGACAGAACTAACTATTATCTACGTGCTAGGTAATAGTACTCAGTCTACAATTCGATTGGAAACAATCGTTTTAATTTTTTATTAGATAGCCTGTTTATGATTTTTTTTAGGTTATAAAACGTCACGAAATTCTACTACAACTACACAAATTTGAATTGAGTTTCTATTATTGTCCTGTCCAACTCAGAACATTTTGCTATTTGGTTTAAAAAAACAATTATAGCTAATCCCGTTCTTAACTGTGGATAAAATATCTTGAGACTAAGTGAAGTGCCTACTTAAACAATGTCATATAAGGTACTCAATATTTGTGATGTTAAGAATGACATACGATTTACTATAGTTTGCGTTACATTATGTCACGAGGCGCGACCGCACGTCCCGGTGCTCCAGCGTTGGGCTTAGCCGCTAGTTACTAAGCAAACAGACGCTAACTTCGAAGGTATAGATAAGGTATAGCAGAGTTACATGCGGCCGCAGCGAGCGACGCGGACGCCGGACGCCGACGCGGCGTGCAACTGTCCTATGCGTTATTTCGCGCGACCTTGATCCCCACGCAGTGCCCGCTGATCCGCGCGTGTTATGTAAGGCCACTGCCACACGTTGCAGTTTCAGGACACCGTTACGTCATCTTTATCGACGGCAACGGAACAAAAACTATAAAGGAATTGTTAAATGAATGCTGAATTAGGTACTTTAGAAAGTGCATTTCGTGATTGAGAGTATATTATATTCACTGATGATCAACTCAATGAAAGATTTAGTGTTTAAATTGTACGTAAAAGCTAAATACAGTAATTAAAACGATGTTCTTATATTATAAAATATACCTACCTATAAGTAAACATATTATTATTTATTTATCCCATTGCCTGTTGAGACAACAATTCTAACTAAACTAGGTAACTAAAATGGGCAAGAAATAAAAAGGAATCATTTCCTTTAAGTGTTTATAAATTAACCGGAATAATCTTTGATTTGAATGTAGACTCTACCCCCTGTCCTAAAAGCTATGATATTGTGAAAAGTTCGTTACTTTGTAATACCTATTAGGTACATGTAATAATATATGTATGACGTAACTTCAAAAGACATAATTCTTATCATAAAAAGTAGATACGTACAAATATTAGAAATGGACATAGGCCTCTCTTAATGCCTTTCAAGGAGACCGGTTGGAAGCGGCCTGCATCCACCGAGGGCCTGCGACCTTTACTAGTATCCTAATGGACGTCATACTAATCTTATTGGCTCTAAAATCTAGTTATATAAGGCATATTAATAAAAAAAAATGATTACTGATTTTTCGCTTCACAAAAACTTACCCTTACTAGTTTACCATTGACATAATTAGTTAAACCTCGTACAAGGGTTGCCACCTTTTTTTAGAAGACAAATATGTAGTATCTTTTCCAAATACATCCAAAAACTTAGTTTTTTTGGTAAATTCAGGCAAACAAATAGTACACATTTATAAAGTAGTAATAATAATAAATGTAAGTAAAGGAAATTAAAGAGAATAATAATAACATTCTCAAACATACACTCGGACTTTATTCATAAATAAAAATATTTGCACCGGGTGAGTTTCAATTATATTAATTATAAAAAAGGGTAATAGTTGAATGAGCGATCAAAATGTAGTATTTTTACTTCAATAATATAAAGTGCACTTAATTCAAATGTAGTACGACACTATACATGATAGTATGGGCAACCCTACCTCGTGCCTATGTCTCTGTATGATGAAACGCAATGTACAAAATAGATGATGATTTAGGTAGGTATGCAGCTCGTTCGGACTGCATCATTACACCGTGTGTACATCGGCTGCATCAACAAAAATATTTAAGCTTATTATTTTAAAAACTATGAGATGTGATGACTTCGAGAACCAAATGTGTGTGCAAAATATTTATAACGACTTTCGGATTTTTTCCTTTACTTGTGCTGTCAGACCTTGCTTAGGTTCTTCTTACCAAATTTCATGATTCTAGGTCAATGGGAAGGGAACCCTATATATAGGTTGTGATTTACCTACAAATTGAAATTTGGTGAAATCTAAAGGCTTATTCGGTATTATTTTCAACTTGGCGCGTCCACGGGTTCCTGAGGAAAGGGTCTTGACAGACAGCCAGACAGAGAGACAGGCGGACGACAAAGTGATCCCATAAAGGTTCTTTTTTTTCTTTTGAGGAACGGAACATACAGACACGTCAAACTTTTAACACCACTTATTTTTTAATGGGGGTTAAAAAAAATCTACGGTATAGATAAATCTGCTTTGGATACTAATACCTATTTAATATAATACTTTCTCCTACAATCATTAGAACATACAGGTCTTAGTATAACCAAAGAAGAATATAAGGTAATAAACTAACATCAATTACAATACATAGGTTATGCAATGTTATGCAATGGTTCTGCACTATTATATATAATACACATACATATAATATACATACAATACATATTGTATATAATACAATCAGGTTTTTTTTATTTGTTTAGGCATTTCGTTGAAATCGATTTATTTTTGTTAAAAAAAATTATAACGTAAAAAATGCTTATCCTGGTGTATGTGCGCAGTTTTTTAAACAAAATTATATCTATTTTCGTGTAAATTTTTTGACTTCTTTGTTTTAAAGTTATCTTATCGGGAGTTGCAAACACGTTGTTCCTTGCACACGATATACCTAGTCAAAGCAATTTCTCTTTCTTTCTCTCTTTTCTTAAAACTAGAACACACTTGATTATGTTCAATTCCTGTATTAGTTTGGACTACACTTTTGTTAAGTTCATTTATGTCATTCTCGGTCCGTGTGTATACTTCTTAAATGCGTTTTGCTACTCTATTGTGCAGTGAAGGTCGCACAGCGCCAGCAGCTTGTTTCACAAACGTCACTATTAATTTTAGTTAGGTAAATCGCACTTGCGACTTCCTACATATTTTGGTTTCTTTTTCGTTATTATTTCATTACTAGTACTTATTTATCTATTATAAATAACAATGCTGATACAAATGTAACCGATCCTAACCAAAACTTCAAAAAAGATATTAAAATATTCATAAATTTAAAAGGAATAGAATCTCATAACTTACCACGTTTAAACTTTTGTAGGTTCGAGGAAGGGCTTCTTCACTTCTTCTTCATTTTGTGCATATTCATAATAGATATTTATAATATTTATGAATCATCTAACGGTTTCTAATCTGATTTTAATGTTATATTGTGTTATATTATGTTAGTTTAAAAAAAAATCTATGATAATAATGATGTGTGATATGATAATGTGATGTGAAATGTGTATTACATTTATCATTGTAGGCAACATGTTAGCGATCCTAATAAAATTAAGTAAGAATTGAAATTTTGTAAGAACTTGCCGTTAAATCTGCTTAACTTTAGGTGTCATGGTAGCATATTACCTATGCGTTTTTATCTTTATCATAATTGATAAAGAATTTGAATGGCTAGTTTAAATATTATAATTTACAGTGTTTAAGTAACAAATGAAAAATTCAAATCGTTAAATTGAATAATAGCATTTAGGAACACTGCAGACAATATAAAACAACGCAACAACAAACTAGTTTATTAACAAATAATTGAATTAACTTGGCAAAATGCATTAAAGTCCTTCAAATTTACACAAATTGACTCTAATTGTATTGATTTTTAAAATGAAAATTTAAAAATAGAATATTCCGCGTTCGCGGCCTTTGCAAACGAGCGTGTGATGCGAGATCGGTGAGGTGGGGGGACTCAGACGCTCGATGACATCACACTGAGTTGCAGTGCGGTGCGACCGCCAACTCTTGCGCAATCGTGCGCCCTTGATCTTGACTGCGTCGCGGCCGCACGCGTGTGCGCACAACACCTACGTTTAAATAGTAGGTACACTCGCAGCTATATTTATCTTCGCGCATGTAGGCGCGAAGCGGTAATCAGAGAATAAAAAATTATACTGAAGTGGCGTTTTGTACTTATTAGCAAATCTGACGGTTCCGGCTGTTGATCGTGTTGCACGTAAATGCTGTAATTAGCGTGTCGGGTGCGTCACAAAATTTGATTTTATTTCAAGTCATATGCACTAGAGCATTGTATTTGTAATTGTTGTAAAAGTATGATATTAGTACTGACTAACAACTGCGATAGTAAGAAATTATTCGAAAAGGATAGGATTCCTAACATTCAAATTACGAGTGTAAACTAAAGAGAAGGGGCCAATTATTACTGTAACTTAAAAAAGTAGCACGGATTTTATTTTCGATTGATTTAGTCCTCACCATCGTAAATCCCACGTAAAACTGGATACCTATTCCCCATAAAATCATAGACATTTTTATCTCCTTCGCTGCCACGGTAGTAAAATGTATCTATTTTTCAAAGGATTAGATATTCCTGGTATCATTGAGTCCAAATTATATGAAGAATATCTGGGTAAGTATTTCATATTGTTTGTAAAAAAATCCGCATTCGACCTTCGTGAGTTCGTAACAGTTAGTACATCGAAATAGAGGGGCAAGCACACCAGAATCCGCGTTCTCTGGAATCCCAAAGCCACCAAGAAGAATAGAAAAATTATAGCCCAGAATTTGGCCCACTTCCGCATTTTTTATTTATATTCGCAAACGGCAAAAAATGGCTTTGCCCCTTCCTTTGCCGTGTACCGTAGAAAGGCTTTCTAGACAAGCACCCTGCTAATGACCACAATTTATATGTATTATGATTATTTAGCTTTAGCTAAAAAAATATGTAATTAGGTGCAAGAAATGCAAAGGTACATTATAAGTATGTACATATGTGTATGCTATTTTAACATAATCATTAGCCTTGATCAGACATCATTGCATATAACATTAGAAGGATATAGGTATTGAGCATGTAACATTTTGTTTCTTTTAAGTAAGTATCATAATGATGACAATTTCAATTAATTTGTTAAGTAAAAGTTAGTTTGTGTATTTATTTGTTCGTTTGTTACGCTTTCAGACCTTAGTACACAACCGATCATTATGTAATTTAGCACACATGTTGTCAGGGGTAAAGAAAAAGGATATTCTTGCCTTGAACTTGGCTTGACACGCTCCCGCGTGTCTAGATTGGGTACCTTTCATCCAAAAAAAAGGAGGAGTTCGAGGGGATACCTAAATTGATTGACTAAATCTAAATTCACGCGAGCGAAGCCGCTGGTAAAAGATAGTTTTCTCTGTAAGTTTAGAGTTAATTGTTACTGGAAATATTTTATTGGATTAAATTATTATTTTAATAATAATTTCGAATCTTTTTACATTTGTTTCATTTAAAAAAATGTTTAGCTTGTGTTTTTTGTTCTGAACAACCTACCTACTTTCTGGTTTGTATTTTAACTAGTTTTTGCTTCGCTCGCTTGAAATGTATCAGTATCAATTGTAACCTAAGAAAACAGTAGGTATTTTTTATTGATGGAAGGTAGCCCTGTCAACGTTTATGGCAAATTTAATTATTGACGGTTGAGTAGTTAATGCGTAAAAGCGTAACAAATAAACTAACATTCGCGTTATTTTATAATATGATGTAAAAATATTTGTTGTTCATACATTTCTTTGTATACCTTTTTCAAGTCTTTAAATTATAGGTACCTGGTATAAGCGATAGATTAAAATTAATAACGGTTATTGTAGACGTAGTTTCACATGTAAAAGATGATTCTGCTAAATACTGGTAAAAGCTTCACGACATATTTATAGATCCTGTAATGGTATGTAGAACCTTGTTTCATAATACAAAGCTATTAACAACGCAGTTACCGACATCCCCGTAGGCACTTCATATATTTTTACAATATACAAGAAACAGTAAAAACCATAGTCACTATAAGTATGCTTCTTCTACCGTTATGAAAAACGTCGCAAGAAACTTAAACCCAAGTAGTGTATCTAGTGTTCACAGCGTTTAGTTTACGACAACTAATAAATTTGTTCGTTCACGATGATTGTTTTGAAGTTTAATAGAACAAGATGTTCGTTTGTTATCTTCAATTATGATGCCCCGTAATTAACACTACATTGATAACAATGATTAAATGGTTTTTTTTATATCAATAATGCAGTATATTAAAGATAAAGGGCTACACTTTGGCAATCTTTTCCATTGAATCCTAATTTTGTATCCAATTCTTCAGATATACCTTACCCAGGTATATCTGAAGAATGGGATACAATATTTTTATAAATTACCGTTGTATCCAGTGTTGCGATAGCCATGTTAAAAACACAATAATTATTTTTAATGTATAAAAAGGAGTAAATGTTTTTTGTACATATTCCAAAACCTTGCTTTTTTTAAATGCTGCATGTGTGTGGATATATGATACATTTTTTTTTCAAAATACATGAACTCACAAATAATATTGAGATGAAATTGAAAAGCTTTAACAGTGTATTTATAAAAAAGATTTTGGGTTCGTACAACGATGGTATCGAATCTTTCGGGGTTCCTTTAAAATAGGATTAAAGGCAATAATACAAAATAAAGTTCTAGGATCTAACAAATCCAACATAAAATACCAAATTCGTAGGTACCGAAATTATTTTGAATGACCCATTTGTTTTTTTATAAATAAGATTATTTTGTTTTGATATTTTTTAAGAAGTTATAGGGGCTAGAATACAAAAACCTGAATACGCAATATTTTACTCCTAAAACTACAGTTATCGAAAACCATGTCATTAAGTCCTTATTTATTGTGTCCTTGACAGCGGCGGGAGCTAGCTCAGACATGGGAAGTGAGCACTATTGCCTAAGGTGGAACAATCATCAGAGCAACCTGCTGGGAGTATTCAGCCAGTTGCTGCACGACGAGAGTCTGGTTGACGTCACGCTCGCCTGTTCCGAAGGTGCATCAATTAGAGCTCATAAGGTAAATTGCATATTGTACGTTCACATTATATGCTTGGCAAAACTATGCTTTGAAGCGAATAGATGTAGTATTCCATTGAAAACATTGTGTTCGATTATATCCCTATTGAAAGGTTGCGTATACAACTACAAATTAATATTGTTTAAGGAAGGTGTTCAATTTTGCTGTTATTTTTGATGAGAAAAGATATGCCATTTACTTCAGTCATTTTAAATAAATATCTATATTATATAACAACACTTAAGTTCACAATTTTCTTGAATAAACGATTTGATTCCGACAAAACCCTTTTAAAGGCATCTGTGAGTTAGTATCCGTTAGTAACGAGTAAGTGCAATTTATTTACAAAGTTTACGTACAATGTTCTTAGGTAAAAATGAACATTTTTCCAATTCGCTGGACCGCTAGACTTTAACGACTTCTAAATAATACAGGACTTGTGAGCACCTATCTACATACATGATGTGCCTATTGTTAATCTCGGGTAGACATGACAGCTCTCATACACTACAACAATGTATTGCGCGTTTTAATTGAAGAAAGATGCACAGGGTATCAGTTTGCCTACATAATAATGGTTGAAGTTATTATTATATCTAACTCTCTTATTTTTAATAGGTGAAAACTTAGAAGGACAACGAGGGTATGTCTATATACCAAATAACAAGTTGGTTCGGTTAGTTCAAAATGACAAAGAAGCTCAATCGGGATCGCGGCATGTTTAAAATAAAAAATAAATAGCGTATTTTTTATTTACTGACAAAGAACCGCCTGCAGAATGCCCGAACTGAGAAGTCTAAAATAATATTCTATTTACCTGAACTATGAGATACCTATCTAGTACAAATTTTAAGATAATATTTGGTGTGTCTTTAATTCATTTCTAAATTTAAATATAACGATAACCTTGCTACTTAGAAACCTGAACTACGGAGTATATTAACGTTACCAATAAATCTACACTGGACAGCAAATAAGCCAGGCCACCCGCTACCTTGGAACTCTGATTCCATTTTCTCAAAAAGTATAAAGTCAAAGTATCAAAGTTATGCCTACAGAAAGTGCGTTTCATGATGATTGAAATGAATGGGAGCTCATTGGGATTAATCAATTTATTAAGTGTGTATTAAGGATTTTACAAAGAAGAGTCGATTTCCAGTCGTGTTAATCGTTAGTAATCATAAAATGAAAAAATATTAAAGCCAGACACAAAGAAAGGAAAAAATTAAAAAACTTTTGGGTCAGTATTCAGTATTCACTCCCCTTGCTCGGATAACTGCCAGCATCCTCGTATTCATCGACCTCATAAGCCTGACGATGTAATCTTGATGAATTGCATTTCACTCTTCTGCAATTACGATCCGCAGCTCAGGAAGCCTTGTTGGAGCAGGTACCTGGGCTCGAACCCAACGTTTCAGCCCATCCCATAAGTGTTCTATCGGATTCATGAGTTTTATGTTTTATGTTCCATGAGTTGACCAGTCCATACGAATGCCGACGATATTATCATGCATGAACTGTATATCCTGATCGATATATCCTGCGTAAGGCGCCACATGGTCTGGGAGGATTTCAGTAATGTAGCGATGAGAAGTCAATCCACATGTACGGCCCGTCGGTTACAGATCATCCTCCATAAGCAATACTTTCCTCGATGCAACACTGAGCTGACACTATACTCTCTTACGTCGATCTCTTCCATGTAGACTCACCATGGTTTCATCAGTGAAGAGTACATTACCCCACTGTTCTAACGTCCAATCCTTATGCTGTCGAGCAAATTCAAGGCGTGCTCGACTATGGGCTACCGTTAATGCTGGGCCTGTTGCAGCCCTCTTTGGAGTCAGGTTCCGTTTAGCAAGTCTCCTTCTAACGGTATCTGAACTTATGAAAACTTGGTGTCGTCATGCAGACTTTGTTGGATTGGAACTGCGTTGAGGCGGCTATTTCGCAGAATACTACCTATCTTAGGTAGTAAGGATATAAGAATCGTTAGCATTGTGTTTGTTGCTTGATTACTTGTGAGTTGACGGTACTTTAGAAGAAATTTATAGTCATTTTTATCAACATGAAACTCACTTTCTGTAGGTATAACTTTAATAGTTGTAAGATTTATACTTTTTGAAAAATCAAATCAGAGTTCCAAAGTAGCGGGTGGCCCAGTTTATTTGCTGTCCAATGTAAATAAATACACATTCTGTCTGACAATAAATACTGTTACATTAAAAAAAACTATCTAGGGAATATAATGAATATATCACTTAAAACCATGTTTTAAATTAAAAATAACTTAGGACTTGCAGCTTATGAGAGACGCACTGGTCATTAACTAACCTATATTTAAAAAAATATATAGGATGGTTAAATCGCTCTAGAGAAGTTGCATAATTAATTGTGTGGACATTATCCGCCTTCAGTATGGTTAGGTGAGGTGTCAGCCATCAAGGAGTGATTTGACCATATTTTTGTGAAAAAGGTATCAACACGATGGTGTATCAAAATACGATTCTTGAGAAAGTGGTTAAGCTTAAAAACCCCATGTTTAATAAAACAAGAATGGTCGTTTCAGCAAGACTCGGCACTGGGTCATAAAGCTCAATCCACATAAGCGTGGCTGGAAAGTTTCTGACTTCATCAGAGACATTGGCAGTGGCGAATTTTTAATCGATAACTGGCCACAAAGTTTAAATTATTGTATTTACGCGAATAGAGATAATCTTTAATTAGCTTCATGTTTTAAAATGCTATTATATTATAGTATAAAGTATAAACTACACATTGCAGAAATAAATTATTCATTTTATAGAAAAAAAACGGTTTCTCTGTGACAATATTTAAGGACCACGAAATCTCGAAAACTATAAACTGTTACGAGCTGAGGTTCGGGATAGTAATAGTAAAGTACCTACACCAATTTATTACCAAAATAGACACAACATATTTTATTAATTCGCAATTATTACAATACAATTAATTATTATTATTTCGACTTCATGCCCTTGCACTTCGCACTTGTTTACGCACTGTTCGCTCAAGTATTCATACCGCAATGCAACTGTTTTTATATATTCCAAACGTTACTTCATAGAGAGATCGCGACATCTCCCGAAAACTCGAAACCACTCTAGAATTTTCTAATACATCGTGTCTCATTCTATAAATAGACCTATTAGTTCCGTGAATTATTAACAGATGGCGTGCATCTCAATTTAGGTAATCGTAACCCTCTATGACTTCCTATTCCTATATTCGACAATAAATGGTGCCCGCGGGTCTTAAGGCTTTCGTAACAATACTAGACCTATGAAGATAAAATATTGCAAGGAGGTGGTATATGAGTAGGAGACGTCAGCTAAACAGGGATCCTGCGACAGGCCCAGATTAAGGAGATCTAAGGGCTCTCGCAAGTTTATATAAAAGTCCTTGGTTTTTGTACTAGAGACCTGAACTTTGTCAGGGAGGTAGTTTATAGGTAGGACACCTAAGACATCAGCTAAGAACGCATAGTTATTCTGGTTTACAATGTAAAGTAATTAAATAGGGTAGTAAAATTTTTCTTCACAAGAACGGCTTAACGTGTATAACATGATGCGAACGAAGCCGCGGGCAAACGCTAGTACAAAAAAATTGATTTGTCTGAAAGTTTGCAGATATAAAGAAACTATAATACTAAGAAATAAAAAAGTTCAGCTGATTCTTCCTTCTGATTCCTTCTCGCTCATTTTTTTTTATTTTAGGAGAACCCTAAAATAAACTGTAAATATCTAAATCCTGGTAATGTTAAAGTAATGTTTGATTTCAGTCACAATAATTAATATCATAATGCCTAAACTTTTTTGGATTATTAATTTAATGTAAATAAATTACATTCTATTTTTAGTTAATTTTATTAAATTTTTATCCCGTATATTTAATTATTAATTGTTGTACATTTTACGTAATTTCTTAACCGTGCTCTCTAAACCCATGTAAATATATTATTATTTGTAACGATATTATTTATTTAAAACGTCATGTACCTAATACAGTTTAAGAAATTCAATGTCATAATAGGCCTACAGAAGTCACCTCCAAAACCTGAATTTCTGAATGTAAGTACCTACAATATTCCCTCGTAATCGTTTCATGACGTAACAAAAGTGAATCTATGTATCTAGTCTAATTTTCAATGGTACGCTCGAGATGAGAGGGAGAAATACTAGTTACAAATTTCAAGCTACCCGACTGTCTAAGTATATGTATGCTGCAAAAAAAACAGTCAAATAACTATAAACTTATAATTTGAGACTCCTCACACACGGCCGTCTGGTCCCAAACTAGGTAGAGCATAAACCTACTATGGTAACCAAACTACTGATAAACACACTCATATACTACTAAATACATACATATTTTAGATAAACACCCAGACACAGAAAAAAATATCGTTCTCATCACACAATTATATGTCTAGGGTGGGATTCGAACCCACGACCTCTGGCTCAGTAGTCAGTCATCACACTCATCACTAACCACTCAACAGGCTCGTCAAATGTTGCTTTCTGCCATGAACAGAAATAAATGTACTTTTATTTTCATTATGCCTATTCTGATAAGCGTTATAAAATTAAGGTCATACATTACTCATTAATGATTATTTCTATTGGTTCATTATTTTAATGGGTATAACGGTTTTCAACTTTACAAACTTAATGTAAGATTTCCCTCGTAATTTTTAAGAATTATTGTGCAAAAAAATTCAGGTTAAAGCATAAACTTAGTACTGATAGGTACTAAGTTAATGGGTAAAAGTGAGTGGCTTGAGCTTAATTTACATATCTTTAGAAACTGTTATTGGTAGGATCCCAAAATGCTTGTGACACCGTTAGTATTGCGGGGTATACCGTTGGGTATACGTATAATGTATCGCCTCCCGGCAAAAAAAGTGTCATAACATGTTAGGTACGTTTTGATATTTTTATAGCATTGAATAGCAAATGTCAGCTGTAAAAACGTTGTTATTAGCTCAGTGAAAAAGGGAACAAAGTTTTTTTCACTGAGTTGTTTTGTTCAATTCACAGGCTCAAAAGTCGTGTCTTCTCGAAATAGCTGTTTTTGTATTATGACACTGTTTTTGCCGGGAGGCGATATAGTTTCATAAAAATAAATATTTATTTGTGTTATTACATCTACTAATACTTTTTAGTTACTACTATTGTATAGTTACCTACTATTATTTCCTGGGTAAAGGGTCAAATCGATAAAAATTCTCTTTATTCTTAAATCTTTTTATTTTTTCTTTACACCTTTACAGTTTTAAATACATTTAGGCATATCAATAGGCGGTCTTATCATACACGCGAATTCTTCCAGATAAGATAATCTAGAATGCAGCCCTATCTAGACCTAAACACACAGCTTGTACTATAGGCTTAGAACGAATTTGGATGGCCCGGGGGGGCCTGGACCGACAAAATCAAATTTTACCCCCTCCCTGAACTAAAAGCTGGGTACGCCCATGCACTCAGACCAATCCACATATATTCACGCATGCTAACATTTCCACTGAGCAGCAATCGAAACCCCGAACACCGATGTCTCAGCCAAATGTTCGTCCTTCATTAAATGTCGTAATACTTGAATAACAGCTTTTGCTTTTGCAGCATTGATAACCGTTACGTTTTTTGTATATTGATAGTCAGTAAATAAATAAATGCAATTATCTCTAGGTTTCTTCATCTTCCGCGGTGTGGTCGCCTGCTGTCAGCCAAGACGGTTTTTATGGTATTCCCGGGTCCCCTGCAATAGCCCTACTTGTGATGGAACATCGTATAGTTTTAGTCGGTTCGATTTCTAGTTTTCTAAAAATGAAACCTAGCTAGATCGATTTATCGCCCCCGAAACCCCCTGCATACTAAATTTCATGAAAATCGTTAGAGTTGTTTTCGAGATTCAAATTATATAATATATACACATTTCTTGTAATTGCTCGTTTAAAGGTTATAATGCCATTTATTACCATTTGTATACATTACGATACTGTACATGAAACGTTAGGTTAACGTCAGGCAATTCCGAGTATGTAATACCTTTTCGTGATCGCGTTAATTCCCGTGTAAATACATAATTATACTGTACCTGAAGTTTTTCAAAATAAATTATTATTGTTTTACGTAATAAGTTACGTTATATTGTGCATAGTGATGGGAACAAAAAATGTTTCTTCTGCCTATTTTTTGTCGATTTTACATATTTCTAAATCAGTATAAAAAACCTTTCATCCATGGTTAGAATAGTTTTATTTTGCAACAATAAACATTAAATTGTTGAAATTTCAGTTCAAATTTGAGAAATTAACAAATTAAAGACGATACTTAATACACACTAAATGCGTCACTTGAGCCCTCAGTTACTTAGTCAGTTCTTATTTATGGTATATTGAGCGTTGGTAAAATAATTTATTATACGAGTTGAGCATTTTTAAGTAAAATTAACTTTTTTTTATCGATTAAAGCTTCCCCTTAAACAGAATCGATTAATATTTTTATTCGAATCGGCAGTGTGTTAGCGCATCACTTCATTGATGTGGGTATTAATTTACGCCTTATTTTTTAGTTTTATAGCTATTTAAAGACACAAATACTTACCGGTCTTGCTCCTTAGTATATCGATTAACTGCCAAAAGTCCCTGAGCGTATTAACTGTGGCATACAGATGAATCAATGTAGATACACAGTCAATTGGAAATCGCCTTGGGGACCCTGAAATAAAAAAAAAACTGTATTATTAATTCCTTCAAACGTTATTTTTAAGTTTGTGTGCTACGTTCTTTTAAATTGATCCCACGGAAACCGTACATTTTTCCAGAATAAAAATGCCTATGTCCTTCCCCAGGATATAATCTATACTCTTGCCAAATTTCATTATGATCCGTGCAGCCGTTTAGTCGTGAAAAGGTAACAAACATACTGAGTTACTTTCGCATTTATAATACTAGCAACGCTAACTACTACAACTAGCAACGGTTTCATCCGCATAAGTCCCGATCCCGTGGGAATATCGGGATGAAAAGTAGCCTATGTGTTAATCCAGGTCTCCAGCTATGTACATACCAAGTTTTATCGCAATCGGTCTATCCGTTTGCGCGTGAAGAAGTAACAAACATACACACACACACAAACTTTCGCCTTTATAATATTAGTGTGAGTAGCATGGATTTAACCTGAGATAATTCGCTAATTGTGGAAGGCTTTATAAGATCACTCTATAACCTACTGAATCCATAAGAACGTAGCCTTAAAGGTCAATGTGACGAACTGTAGACTAGTACATAAAGTATGTGTACAGCCCTATGTGTGGAAAGGACATAAACAATTAAATTTTCCACACAGTAAATACTTATACATCCTCCTACGCGCCTTTTCCCAACTAAGTTGGGGTCGGCTTTCAGTCTAACTATTCGGTCTAACTTTGATATTTTACGTGAAGCCACTGCTATCAGACCTCCACAACGCAAGTACTAGGCGATATCGAAGTTCTATAGTAGACCAGGTTATCGGACTTTTTAAGGCTCCAACTACCCGTAACGAATACCACAGATGTTCGTATGGCACCCGGGACCGACGGCTTAACGTACTCTCCGAGGCACGAAATGGTCTCAATGTGTTAAGAATGGTCACCCATCCTAGACTGACCTGGCTATAATTACTTAACTTTATAATATGCTAACCTACTCGGTTGCCACTTAGCCACGAGCCCACTATATATATGTGTACTAAGTATACTATTAGTGTAGAAAATATTTATTTCACAAATCTGCTTAATAAGAAAGGTGGCGTTAGTTTTTGTAGATAGAGTGCACCTAGGCTTTGGACATACATACGTAGGGCGCTACATAAGTTTTATCGTATGCAAACTAGATATCATTATATTGTGATTCGAAGTCATATCTACTAGTATAAACTCTAAAAAACGAGGAGGCAAAGAATCGTATATTCATCGGTGGTATATTCAATTCAGTCGCGGCAATTTTAACTTAGAGTATGTTGCAGACCGATGTAAGTGACTACAGATAAGAACAATGAGACTGTACGAAAATTATTGAAGAAGACCGACGTGTGACGTGGGCACTACTCTGGGTACCGTACTGATGACTGATACGCTGAGTGAGCAGCAGAAGGAGGGTGATTGGTCTCATGTCAAAAAAAACTTAAGGAATAACGATAAGTGATGAGGAGCTTACATGAGCTTTTGAGGAGATATACGGCTGTGTTCCAGAGGGATACTGGAGCAATATGTTCAGCGCCTGGTTTACACATATGAAGACCAGAAGAATTACTGCCAGTGGAGACTACATCGAAAAAACAAAAAAAAAATATGGGGAAAGGGGGCAAACGAGCAGGTGGTGATCCACCTGCTCGTTTGGTCGATCGATTTCGATCACCATCAGGTGACCCTGATGGTAAGTGACTACCGCCGCCCATGGGCACCTGCAACTCAAGAGTCACAAGTGCGTGCCGGCCTTTAAGGTGGATGTAGGGGAAGGGGAGGAGAATGGGAGAGGGGGGAAAGGGGGTGAGGAAAGGTTAGGACCTCCGGTAATCTCACTCACTCGGTGAAACACAACACAAGCATTGCTTAACTACCGGTTTTCTGTGAGGCCGTGGTATCACTTCGGTCGAGCCGGCCATACGTGCCGAAGCATGGCTATAACACCCTAGTATCAGGTCTAATATTTCAGCCTTTAATAAAGACTAGTTGCCGCCCGCGTCTCCGCCCGCGTGAAATCAGTGCTTCGTATACAAATTTTACTTTTAGAACATATTAAGCGAAAATTTATGCAGTGCACGCCAAGATAGGTTTTAGATGGCAGGAATTTTTCCGACTTACTTTACACTTATCGTTATGTTTTGAATAAATTACATAATATCTTTATATATTATAGCCAATGTGTTATTATGATGTGTAAGCTATATTACTGTAAAGTTTTACCAAAATCCAAAACCCTCACAAACTTTGACGTTTACCTACAATACTTAGCAGTAAGATTTCTAGTATACCTACATTGTTTTTTTCTTAATCATAATTAAGTTAAAACCATATGTAATAGGAAATTTATGATAATTACAGGTAGTGCTGTCTGCGTGCTCATCGTACTTCCGATCGCTGTTCGTGGACCACCCGTCCCGCCATCCCATTGTGATCCTCAAAGACGTAGGCTTAGAAGAGTTGCGCACTCTCGTCGACTTCATGTACAAGGGCGAGGTCAACGTCCAATACTGCCAACTGCCAGCTCTCCTTAAAACAGCAGAGAGCCTTCAGGTAAACAAAATACATGTTACACTACTTGAGAACGTTTAGAACGTCAAAACAGCTAAAAGTCAAAGAATGCAAAATATAAAGCACAACCATAAATCAAATTGTTTTGGTTAAAAAAATTAAGGAAATTGTACTAAAGCAGTGCATTGTACCATACTTTGCACTGCAATGTACCATACTTTGCACTGCAACAATGTACCATACTTTGCACTGCTTTAGTACAATTTAACTAAAATTTGTAAACACAAGGTTAAAACATAATTTTGACAAGTTAGTATGTTAATTTGAAATAGTCGCTTCACGAATACTTATTAATTTGCGTAGACACAATATCCGTTTGCTCTCAAGGCAAATTACTATTGCGCTTTATTGCATTTGCATTTTTTGCATCTGTTTTTTGTATTTTATGTGAATTATGAATGATGTGTATAGTTTTAAACTTGTTATTGTGTGAGACATAATCTGCTGTCTGTAACTGTACCTATTAAATAAAAATTAAATATTTTTTTTATATTTATACTAATATAATAATTGAAGAGTTTTTTGTTTAATTGTTTATTTCGTTGTCGTCGTAAAAAAACGACGGATTTGATTTTTAATAACTATACAGGAGGACTTTAAAGTTTTCAAATGATGTTTTACGTAATATTTTGAAAACGGCTGTTTCTGTTAATGATATCTGAAAATGTAAATGTGTGTATTGAAAAATGTTATGTTTTATGATAAAGTATAATGTTTTCAGTAGGCTTATGTCAAATAATAATTATAAAAGCTTATGTAAAATCAAATCCGCCGTTTTTCTACGACTGTGACGAAATAAACAATTAAACAAAATACTCTTTTTAAACAACAATGTATTTGTATTAGAGAGTGTTCATTGAGAAAAGTTATAGGCTATGTAACATCACGCTACGACTCTTAGGAGCGAAGTAGTGACCATAAACGCAGGTGAAACTGCTGGGAACGGCTAGTATCTAATATGTATGATTATCACAGGTCAGAGTAGGTAGAATGATTTAGAGCGAAGGAACTCAAAATAATGTATTTGCTAATATGGACATGCCTGATTTGGTTTTTTTTTAATTATTTAGACATTTTGCCTTAATTGAAAAAATATGACGTGGAGTTACGTGCTAAGAGATACGTTAATGTTATAACCAATATGTCACCCGGAAATAAATAAAGGACCAGCATTGTATACTGCAAAAAAATGTGTGCTGTTTAAAGACATTAAATATGGCTTTTTCTTTATATAATCCAAAAAAAAACACAACACGCGTTCTTTTACATATATTTTCTTGAGAAACGTGTGTTCTTGAAAACTTGAAACTTGCACACTGCTTACTCAGTAAAGCTTCGAAACAATGCGATAATTTTAATAAGAATGTAAGAACACAAATAATATTCATTTTAAAATTAATCAGATAAATAAAATCAATATAACACCTTTTAGTATAATTTTATTTAAATTTCAATAGCAGTATTTCATCTAATTATAAAGTCAATTTCGAAAAAAAACGTTATTTTCCCGGAATAAGTCATGTCCATGTTAGGACATCATGATGCAAGTACAAAAAATCTTTCTACCTATTCCGATGATTGAATTGAAATTGAATTGACGAATTGATGATTATAAAAAATATATAATAATAATAATATTATAGATATATACAAAATGTTGAATCGTTGGATTCATGCTATAATTAGCATTACAGAGTGCAAGTGCCAGAATAAAGTAAAAGCAATAATATTACAATGAGTTTTCATTTCAATTCAATCAGCCTATTGCAGTCCACTGCTAAACATAGGCCTCTCCCAACTGCGCCATAGCACTTGGTCCTCTCCCTTTCGCATCCAATCTATCCTAGCAACCTCCCTAAGCTCGTCAGTCCGTTTACGTTGTTTTCTTTAAAAACAATAAGCTTCTTATTTAACACTGACACTGAAAATACCTTTCCTTAAATACCTGAATTGCAAAGAATTTAATAAGTACTCTTTTGTAATGAAATTAAAAAACAACTAAAAAAATCAGATTATTTAAGTATCAAAAATTCCCATTTTATTTTTATATTACATATTTTATCAATATTTTTATCTTCAAGGTCAAAGGGTTAGCTGAAATGACTACCCTAAGTGCAGCCGGTATTGATACAAGAAAGGTTCCTGAATCAATGGAAGAGTGCCAACCTCAGGATACAAGAGATAGTACAGAACATCATGAAAAATTAGACGGCAGAGAACATAGAGAAAAAGAGGAACGGCGCGAATTAAGAGACACACGGGAAATCCGTGAAAGAGAAAATAAAGAAAGTCGTGACTGTCGAGAGAGTCATACAAGAGACTCCCGAGAAACAAGAGACTTACGAGAACACAGAGACAGAGAACCAAGAGAATCTCGCGATTTGCGAGAGACTCGAGACAATAGAGATCCCCGTGATTTGAGGGATCTACGAGAAGTTCGTGAACATAGAGAATTGAAAGATATTCCACGTGACCTGAGAGACGTCCGAGACCCGAGGGAGCTGCGTGAGTGTAGAGAACCTCGCGATCAACGGGACATGCCCGAAGCGTCACCCCCTAGAATATCACCCTTATTATCAGTGCGGCGATTTAAATCTGAAACAGCGGCTGAAACATCGATACTAACACATCCCCCTATACTAAAAGACGAGCCTCCTGATGAACCTATGCGCTCATCGTCACCAGAAGAAGACACTGTATCTTTAAGATCAAATGGCGCACAAAATGAAAATATTGGTGAGTATAACTATAAGCCAATCACATATTATAGTTCACTCCCTAACGGTATTCAACCTCAGGGTATTCAATTCTTTGAAACAAAAGGTATTCAACCAAAGACATACCCTCATCGTATATTAAATAGGTAATTTTAAAGAGTGTCAAATGCACAAAATAAACGAAATAGAACAATATTTTATCCCAAGCTTCAAGAAAGATTAAAGGGGGTAAGTAAGTTCAATATAGTCGCGCGCAAAGGATTTAAATAACAAGTAAATTAAATTTAAAAGACGATAAAAAGTAATAATTGAGTAGCTAATAAAAAAAAACAAAACTGCCCGGCCCAAAAACAAATTACGCGCCATAAAGCCGCGAGTGTCACTCCAGATCACAAATTACTTTTATAATACTGAAACTCGGGATGAGGTAAGGATTCTAGCAATACCCCATAACTTCTAAATAGAAGTTATGGTGGAATAAAGAAACTCACATACATACCGTAGTATAATGTTAGTCATGAACATATATGTAACATGAACCCTGAAAACATTACACTCCTTTTTTGGGCAGCCCTGTAAAAATTAAATTAATAAAGCGCTAGTCTAAACGCGCTTTCTTCATAAAGCGCCATGTTGTAAACTGCGAAAAACTTATAGAAACTAAAACAAATAAGAAGTTTGTATCATATACAATAGTAATTACTAGTCACCTTTTATAGTTAACTTTTACAGCTACACACTACACAGACGTACAAACTACAACAAATATTTATTAAGTATAAATCGAGAATCACGAGTAAGTAAACGCCAATCACAAATCGAACGATAGGTAAAAAAATAAATGAATAATGACAAAAAAAAATGAATAGCGAAATTGTTTTTTTTTCTTCTCTGTACATAATTTTATTCTTATTGGCCTTAATTCAACACAAGGAGACACGTATGAGTCCTCGGGCCAAAGTTTTATTTAATTTGCTGTATTCTCACTGGAGTTTTTTTTTTTTCGGTTTTGTTTATGGTTATATTAAAAAGTGAAGATGGGGTGTAGCGGCGTAGCCCATCTTCAATTCAGTTCGACAGAAGATCGCAGTTACATAAGTGGCATGGGGTACTATATACTTATACGATGCACGTATGGAAGGAACGTACGTAAGAAAGGGGAAATGGTTGATAACGCGAAGTTTATGAATAATCAAATTAAGAACCTACTTAATAATACCATTTCTAAATTACTGTGCTACATTTCGAGTGGATTAGCTTAGCTCAGTTAGCTACCAGTTATCACTAATTCATTAATTAAGTATATGTTGATAATGCCTATGTTTATTGGAACTACATAAGAACATTTCAACAATTTACCTAATATACCTATTGCCTATAGTGTGCACGTGATGGCGTATTATTACGAGAAAAAAATTTAAACGCTTAGACCGTTCTGCGCAGTAAATTATATTGTGAAGTCCTTATGATTATAATAATACTTATTTGTTTTTTGGGTACATTGTAAGGCTTTTCTGAGAAAACCCCACAATTTAAAAATTAAAACAAGTAAATTATATAGATCTCAGACGTCATCTGATTGCTGGAGGCTAGAGATGTAAAATTAAACGCCGTTAAAGAAATAAAGAGAGACTATGGCATTCAGTTTTAATTATATTTAAATGTAAATTCAAGAGATTAGCCAAACAAACAATTTACGAAATAAATCTGTAATAAAATAGTCAGTAGACTATCACCCATTTCGTAATCTGTTTGTTAGGTACTACTAAAAATACATAGAAGGTATATTTACCGTTTGCATATTTTTGTAACCATGTATCTAGTGTGTATTAAATAAATTAACTTTTTGATTGAAAGTTAAAGCATTTTAGGTTTTTATTTTACACATTTGGGCATGCTGTAGCTACCTACATCTACATATTTTTAATCCTAGAAAAAAACCTGCACGGGCTAAAGTAATAGTCCCAGAGCTGGTGAACAATTTAGGTTCTTGAGGCACTATGAAAAATTTTGTAAGAATAATAAAGTTGAGGTCTGGCTAAAGGGTGGCAGCCCACTACCAAACCTTGAGTTTTTTAAATGTTTTTTTTCGAAGTGAAACTTCTTAAGAATCGTTGTGATTTGAAATTCGATAAAACGAAAAACTCACACTAAAAAGAGACAAACATTACTAAATAGGATTTAGTCTGCGAGAGAATGAGATAGAATACAAGTATACAGTGTATATAGTCTACGTCATAGTCAACGTGGTGTATCATTTTTGTGCATTTGCATATTAAAATTCATTGGTTAATTAATTCATGTTAAGTATGTAAGAAACATTCTCACAACCACTGATTTAAAATATGAAAATCACTAACTACAGTAACTGCCAAGTTGTTCGTATCACTCAAGACAATGTTCTGAACTTATTCTTACCCTTTTTATAACCCCACTATTCATTAATATTTATCAATCGACCAATAGCTGGACACCTGGATGGATTAACACATAGGCTACTTTTTATCCCGATATTTCCACGGCATCGTGGCTTATGTGGATGAATCCGCGAGGCACAGCTAGTCTTAAATATGCAATAACTACATTTAGGGTTTAATACTAATGAATGTACTGTAGATTTCCTTTTCCCGTTACTACTATTTTTATCGGACATTAACAAAAGAAATAGGTAGGTATATAAAAGTAGGATTATATAAAATCAAAGAAAAATATAAAAAGTTGCAAGCAAAAATAAGAAATCTCCATAAAAAAATCAAAGTGATCGTGCCGAATGATCGGGATTGTAAAGTATAAATATGATTTACTGTGTTAGACGCAGTAATTTTAAGAGATAAAGAGTATACAAACAAACACTAAGTTAAAAAGCACTTGTGTCACTGTTTCACGTCCTGTCACGCTGATCTTCGATTTAAAGGTATTATAGATAAGAAAAGAGTAGATAGGAACTATAGTTACGTGATCCGAAGCCAAATGTTTCTCAAATAAGACGGAACCCCGCACCTAACAAATAGTGTTGTACTGGTTTTGTGGATAATATAGGTATCAAGAAAGATTAATAGGTAATAAAATATTTGTCCTGGTTTCCCTCAAATTACTAATGAAACTTTTTGTAAGATTTTGAATATTTTGCACCACATAGTTTAATAATCGAGATTTTAGAAAAGGGAAAAAGTTTATTAATCCCATTATCTCACTAATATTATAAATGTGAAAGTTTGGATGGATGGATGGATGGATGTTTGTTACTCTTTCACCCAAAACCACTGAACCGATTGCGATGAAACTTGGTATGTAGATAGCTGGAGACCTGGATTAACGCATTGGCTACTTTTTATTCCGATATTCCCACGGGATCGGGACTTACGCGGGTGAAAACGTGGGGCGCTGCTAGTTTTAATATAAAAATAAAACAAATGTAGGATTGTTATATACTAAAACATTTGAAATGAAAAATAAGCGTTAGGTAAGTACTTAATTTACAGCTTTTTATAAAAAAATATATTGAAGGGGTAACCCTACACACGTTTTAAATTCCGTAAAGAGTAGGCAATTAAAACGGTAAGTATCGATATTTTTCTAGGGAGTAATTTATCTGTTACGAAGTACCCTGTGCCACTACTACAATACTCAATCATTATTAATTTAATTTTTATTTATTAGTCCTTTCATTACTATCAAAATAGACATATTTCACTGTTAAAATCGAAAATAAACTCCGGAAGATGCTTTCGATGACAGATGAACTAATACGAAGGCAGCACTTCTAAAATGGCGTCCTGCCACAGAAATGGATTCATGACAGACCGTATTGACGGTTACGAAAACATCGCGATAAAAAATGTAATATAAATCTTATACTGAATACTTTTTACAATCATAAATTATTACAGGTTAAAAAAAGACAAATATGTTTTTTACATGGTATTCGTAAAAATAAATATTTCGTATTGCACACATAATTTATTAACAACGGCATATCCTCTGTTCTTCTTTTATCAATGATAGGTATAAACTCAAGAGGAGGAGGAGGATGAAAATACAAACAAGTAAACACTACGTTAGACTCAAGACGTTTTAGAGAAAATATTTTACTAAGGCCGACCTATAGACAATAGATACAAAGATAACGGGCGTGAGAACGAGGCCCGAGAAAGGAGGCAGCGATTTATATCATATTTACATTATAATGTTCTAAATATTCTATACAGAAAAAAGTATTGAACTTATTTTCCACAAATAAGTTAAGAAATCCGTTCACACACATCACACGTTTGCCGTTTCACATTTAGGAGATAATACTCAATTACCCATGCCCATGCCCATATGTAATCAAATAAAAATAACGCTTCACCGATTTTGGGCCATAGGCCGCGGTCTCTTAAAAACATGGCAACACTTTTAACACATACTGACATTGACATGCAAAGAGTTTACAAACATGTTGACATGTATATAATAAATTTAAATTATTATTCAAAACTGCAATAGCACCGAAGTTGTATATCTGCTTTATACGTGTTATCAGTAAATACTAAGAGTTCTTATAAAAATGTTTAATTCGTTTTTGACTAAATATTTTGAAGGCTTTTTTGCTGGAAGTTCTGGCATGACTCTGTACTTGGGAGTAGTTACTTGATATTTAATAAAACATACAAGAAGTAAATCAAATATGTGTATAAACGTAAGAATTTATTTATTTATAATTCATATATACAATCTGTAAAATAAAAATGATACGTAGCGAACGTCATATTAAAAAAAAAAATTGAACTTTTATAATCCAAAAAAATATTGAAGTAAAGAATGTGTGATAACAGATATGTAATTTTTTTTTTTATAATTCCAGGTTTAAATATGACGATAAACAGCCACACTAGTGGCGTGCTAGGACCTCACTATTCGCCGGTAGAGCAGAGGATAAGTGTATTAAACACAATACCTCACCCAGGACTGACACATCCATCTCATCCATCATTGCCTAGTCCGAGGAGTGGAGTGGAGCCAATAGCTGGACCCTCTGGGCTACCTCCAGTGCAACAAGTACCCTTGGTAAGTTTTTTCCTACCATAGTGAAACTTTTTAAATAGCATTTTATTTGTATGTATTATTGTTTGTATTTTATTATGATACACTAAGAAATATATATTTTTTATTTATTAACCTTATAAATCAGATGCAAAACACATGTCTATGTGAGCTTGCTTTGCAGTAAATAATCGTCTCTTAACCTAAGTCTGGCTTAGTATGGTTTGGCAACTTTTTATATTATAGCCTCCTTTATAGATTACTAACAATTAGATTTAAAATTCCTCACATGCTGTCTATGAGACATGCTGAGGCAAGTGTTGACACAATTTTGCTATCCTTGATTTAGTGAGTTTAAAGGGTAACCACATTCTATTTTTTTTTTATTGTTGTGATCACTTACTTTAAGGGTTGTTACTTCTGACATGATTTAAGATGAATCTGCTTCCATCATTTCAATGGTTATCGACTTTTGTCTTTGGTTGGTCATGTAGCTCATTGTTGAGTTGAAAATTTCTGGAATATATGAGCCAATTCCATTATTCCATGGTTAAAGAAATGGCGAAATAAACAAAAATAATGTAAAGATATTATAAATGCACAGAATAAAAAGAAAATAATTACTTGAAAATAGGGGTCTATTAGTCTCAGTATAAAGTGAAGTTTTCGGAGACTTTTTTATTTCCCAGAGGTATTCCTCTGGGAAATAATATAATATGATATGTATGTATAATATAATATAATATGCCTAAAGAATACAGTCTCCAAAAAGAGTATTACTTTTTTTACATGACATATGCTAATTAGTGATGTTTGCAAATGATATTGGCTCAGATATCAGATTTATTTTGAATTAACTATTAAGCAGTGTATGGCGAAGTCTGCATGAAATCAAACTGCCTAAAAACAAGTGTTTACTTTGCGTAATAATTTGAATTCTAATATAATCTTATTTAAAGGGCAAGAGCTACCAGTCAGATATTTAAAAAAATACAATTTAGAGTTACTGCAAATTAGAAACCTGCTCCAGAAGTTGTATGTTGCTGCTTATGCTAGAGTGGCAGGATATCATGCCACTAGCTTCTGCAAAAACGGGCACAATTGCACTTTCATAGTGCATTTTTTAAGGGAAATTTTAATCTCCATTCCTCTTTCTTGGACCTCCTATGGGAGGTTTCCTTCCTGCACCAACCTGAAGTCAGCATGAAGCAGTGCATGGAGTACCATACTAATTTCCCGCAATTTCTCAGAGCATTACAAAGAGTTACAAAGCATAATTCACAGCAAATATAGCAGTTTTCATATATTTACAGTCACTGAAGAAAGAGGTGGACTGGGAAAGGTGCAATGAAGAGAAGAGTGGAGAGACATCATCAGAATATAGAATGCAACATGAATCTGTAAGTACACATGCCAAGTTTTATTATAATATTTACATATGTATATAACAACACAATATGAAGTAATTTATGCACAACATAAAGTAATATACATGTATTATAAATTCTTAGTAAGTGAAGTATTTATTACATAGACATAGAGAAATCATGACAATTTTTTAGATACCTGAAAGCTTTATTTTTTACCATCACTAAGTATTTATGGGACTGAATTAAATATGAAGTGCTTCACAGCCCCTCAACTTTTATTACAAACTATTTCAGTTTACACAATATGATTATATCTTATATAAATAGATTAAATGTCAATTCAGTTATTTTTTAAATAATCTAGGCTAATGTTTATATTGATTGTATAAAATAAACATTCTTATAGAAAGTTATTAGTATTAACATAAGTATTGATCTCAACAAGCTTATTTCCCATTGTGTTTACATCTTTACATTAAAGAATGTCATCATATTTTATTTCTTTCAAATGACATTCATTAATGAATTAGATTTAATGGTATGCATGTGTATTAAGTAGGATTTAACAAATGTCTTTGCATATTTAGGGGTTTGGATTTATGTTGTTTTGCATGTTTCATTATTATTTCCACAATCATAACTGATGTACCAACAAAACTGGGATTTAAAATAAAACCTTAGGTTAGCCTTGAGAGAGCATTTGCTTAATATTGATTTATTATTGAGACTGCCTTGTACTTGTCACTAATCTAATATCTTTTTGCTGATAATACCTTTTATATTAACAGTAAGGTCATCGATAAATTATGTACGCCTACTAGTTCGCATAGTGGCAAAGACAAAGTGACAGACAGAGATATGTTAAGTTAATGTAATTTTTGACTTATAATTTAGTTGGTGTTTAATGTGAAAGTTGTGTTTACACGCATGCTTGTTTTAATACGCTGCGCTATTTTGAACATCTATTAATATGCCTTGCTGTCAAGAAGTTGACCTTCATTTTGTTGGCCATCATTTTTATATCCATTAATTTTCTTTGATTTTGGGCAGATTATTATTTTAAACTTTGGCCATATACATGCATACGTTATAGTAAAAATCTGTGATTCAGTACGCGTGCGCGTTGCTTAAGAACAAGGCATTACGCGCAGACGGCTCCCGGGTCACTCCTGCACAATTTTTGGGCAAAAATGAGCGTCAACTTCTTAATTATATAGTGGAAATTAAAAATATAAAGAGACTGCATCTCAATTTAGAAAGTAGTGGTAGAGATATTGCACACAGTTTGATCCGTGTAAAAATGGAACAAGAAAAAAGAAGTTGATGTTCTTTTTTGTGGTTGCAGGAGTACGATGGGTCCGGTAGGGGGCGAATTGATGAAGGGGAGAGAGGGTATCCTTGCATACACTGCGGTGCGGCGTTTCCACATCAGAGCAAACTGACCAGGCACATATTGACGACTCACACTTTAGACACACTGAAGTACCGTGATGCCATACTTGGTAGGCCAATGGGTCTACCAATGATAGGACAGTTTACCGACCCCACATATATGACCATGCACACAGAAGAATCTCCTATTGAGTTGGATATAGGGCCTGTGGAGCCTGGGAATGTAGTACTGTGCAAGTTTTGCGGCAAGAGCTTTCCAGACGTTTCTTCGTTAATAACCCATTTACCAGTTCATACGGGCGATAGACCATTTAAATGTGAATTCTGTGGAAAGGCGTTCAAGTTAAGACACCACATGAAAGACCATTGTAGAGTTCATACAGGTAAGCTTTATCCAGATACATTGTGTTCTAATTACGCATTTTATCAAATATATTTTCATAATTTTATATAAACTTTAAGGAGTACTTTAGTAAGTACATTTTTCCTTAACTTAATGCCGAATAGCAGAAGAATTCTGAATAACAAGTTTAGAAAACTAGTGCAGTAACAGTAACATTTAAATGTTCATATTTTATTACAGGTGAACGACCATTTCGTTGTGGACTTTGCGGCAAGACGTTCTCACGATCGACTATTCTGAAAGCGCATGAAAAAACGCATTATCCAAAGTACGCACGCAAGTTTCTTTCGCCCAGTCCTGTTGATACGGAGGAAGAAAGTCCGCATCAATGAGTATGGGACTTGGGTGGCGCACAACAAACCTTTGAACATATATTAACCAATAATGTAAAGTATTATTGGAAATAGTCAATGGTGAGCGAGGAGTGATAGTTGAATGAACAAATGGAGGACAATATGTTGTAATTAGTTAAGAATGTGATTTAATCGCCGCAACTGTGATCTGAATGATATGAATAATATTTGATATTTCACTAATAGATAATTGAGACACTAAAGTTGATACTTCTGAAATTATTTGAAAAGCTTTTTCAGTTGTTTGCTTTTGTTTGAGTGATTCTAACTTAGACATGTTTCGAAATTTAGGTGCTTTTTTATGACTTAGTTAATAATAAAAATAAAACTCTTTTAACAATGGGTCATAGACGGCATAGCCAAAGTTAGCTAGAGAATTATAATTCCTTTTCCCTTTCTTTTCTAGACGAGATAGCAGGAATGCTTTTAATTTATTTTTCTTATATTTGTACATTTTCTTTTTTTTATACCGTCGGATTTTATCGCAATTACTGAATTATTAAAAAAAATTAAAGAATTTGTAAAATATATTATGTATTAGGGCTGGCATAATCTTTAGACACATGCGTATTTATTATTGTAGTATCACGTCAGAGTTGATTTGTTAAACAAAATTAAAGATTGATTATGAGTGCTTTAATTATTAATTATTAGAGATCATACGAAAATTGCACTCAACATAGTTGGTATCAATTAAGGAGTTAGGGATTTGAGATTTTTACTAATTTTATGTCTTTCAGAGTTAATGACGCACGCTCCCCTGAGGTAATTCAAAAGCAATATTATGACATATAAATGTAAATAACATATAGTTTGGTAATGTCGGATTTTTAGGAAATTTATTAGAATATAAACGCTTCGGTAGTTCTGTATTCGGTATACATGGGGAGGGTTGTGGATGTGTGATTATGGGAATCAAAGCTTTAAGCATTGTTTCTGTTCTGTCCGAATGTTATGCCTCTCGCTACCTGCGCCATCCGTTCGATCAAAATAGTTGGTGGCGCTGTTGGATAGAGACATAGCATGTATAATAGTATATATAAAATTTTCTAACTATTTTCATACTGCCGAACCACATTGTTTTATGATTATTTAGGTGGTTTCAAACACTGTGTACATCAAATTTAATTAATTTAGCTAACTGGTCTCATGGATTAAGTGGACTTATACTTCTTTTCAGGCTTCAGGGTCTCATTCAACTGGACAGCTATTACGAAACGACAAAAGATATATTAAATAAGTTTTGTCGGTTGTCATTACAGTTTTTAAGTGTGTAACAAATTATATATTTGACTTTGTATAACAAAGATGCGCACTGTGTTTGAAAACTTCTAATAATAATCGCTGTGTTCAATAAATTCAACAGAGTCAAATACAGGGATATTTTATGAATGGTAAGAAGTTAATTATTTTCCAACACCCCATATTTCTGTTTCAGTTACAGTACAATTTATAGACAGCTTTTATTTATGAGGCTCCGTCTTTGTAAACTATACGTAATTGTTTCTCGTCAAGAAACTTTAACTAACATCACAACTGGGAAAAATTAAAGCTTTGATTTAGAATTGATTGGATGTTGGCACATATAGTCCGTAAGTTCAATGAAAAAATACTTATATATGTTTGAAGTGCACACGGTACTCTCAGGCTAGGGCACGATACTCATATTCTTATAGGAACTAATATCATTATCTTAAAATATTTAAATGATTTACGAAATTGTTGTAGGTGATAGACTGAACTGCCTAATCATTTCATAATCTTTTGGTCATGGGACATATCATGTTTGTATAAAAAAATATTATTAAATATTTCAACAAATAAAATAAGAGTGTTTTTTCACTTATTTAAAAAATATTACATTATATTTAAAAATAGGATTTAAAATTTTCTTTCTAACTTTTCATATTGAATTTAGGCGTTTAATATCTTTTTAATATAAATTAGATATTTAGTGATTCATAAATTTGGGTTTTCTCAAAAGAAAGTATTATGCTAATATAGAAAAAAAGATCTGTGATATATTGTATGTCTAATACGTATAAGGGTATTACATCTGGGAGTAAAAGTGCGATCTCAGACTGTGATTTCAACTACTTAGGATTCTTTAGGCAACACGGTTGGTAATTATTTATCTTTATGTTATAAACTAAGGTACCATGGTGTGATTCCTACGTCCACCTGATCTTTTTATTTAAATAGTAAAAACTAACAAATATTTTATTGTCGCTCTTCACGTAGCCGCGAACTCAAGTCAACCAAGTGTTTTATTGTTTTTATTCGTGTAATAGATATCTTAATAAATTATTTAAATCAAAATAACGACATGATTTCATTGTACTACGGTGTTGACGTTAAAGTGGCCGCAAATACAGGTGCAAACTGTCTAAAGTCGATAGATAAGGTCTGAACCGAACTCAACTGAAAGCGCAAGTAGTTAAGGTAATCGACAAGAAAAAGAGGGACGTAATAATCACGCGATGGGATCTTTTACCATCATTGACATTAAAACAAATATAAAAATATATTTATTTCATGCCAAATTAAAAAATAATTTAGGAGATTCTAAAATTATAAACTTATAAGTCTGTCTTTATCGATTATGATTTTATACAAGGCGAAAATAATTTAGGTACAAAAATGTTTTTTTTGACAGATCTCATTGCTATTTATAAGTTTTAGGCGTCAGGTAACAATGAAGGCCAGCATGACGTTCTTAAAGTTGTTTTTTTTTGTGTTATTATTTTATTAACTGAAGTACTTATTTGTCTCTGTATATTTCGATTACAAACGCCTAACATTCCGATATTATTCCAATGTCAAAATGGTTTACTTTAAAACAAATGCCACCGATACTATTTAGGTAATATTGTAATCTATTTTAATGTAAAGATGTCAAATTCTGAGTTGTGATCGCCGTGAGTACCGGAGCATTTCAAATTCATTTATGACCTAGTTTGTTTCCTTTAAATTGATTGTCACGATAATGTGTAAGAAAGATGTGGTAGTGTTGTTAGGACGCTCTTCCAGACGCACGTGGTAATGAATATTGGGTGTGTAACGTTTGAAATAATAAGAAAAGTTCTAATGAGCATATGACCTCATAATTAATTTTTGATATAAGTTCATTTTACCTAATTTTATATGGTTTATATCGTTAAAGGAACATTTTCTATAATGCACATTTGAACTAATATTCATTTAGTAAAATATTCAGTTACTATAATAATCAATATCTATAAGTAGTTAACGTTTAAAATAATTTAGAAGCGTCAGATACCATCTACTGGGATTGAATCATTTAGGGTTAGGTTAGAACAGTGACCATTAATGCGCGAAGGCGAGCGAGCGAAGCAAGCGTGTCGCGGCAGCGGCTGCCGAGCGCAGGATCCCCTCTATTATTCTTGAATCATTTGGTTTAGATGTTGGTTATAACAGGTTGTGTGTGTTGTTTCCTGATATTTACTTATTCATTGCAGAATTTTGGCTGAAAGTGAGGAAATATGAAGATTAGATCAAATGAACGTTATATAAAAAGAGCATTATACAAATAAAAAATTATATGAAATGAACGTTATACTAAATGTTATTAGAGCAAACGAACGTTATATGAAATAGAACATTAGACCACATGAAATTAGGTTGTAGGTATGTGAACGTTATTTCAAGTGATATTATACTATCTGTTATTATGCCATATATTACACACCCATGAATATTGCATTAGATGTATCTAATATTGTTTTCTGAGTACTTATTAGTAATTGTTTTTTACAAAGTGGTTGATGAGAATGCTGGATTTATATTGATTAAAGTGATCCAGAAAATTGCTAACAATATAATTAACATTCCATAAACCAGCAAATGTTTAAATTTGCTTTAAGTACCTAAGTTAGGTAATATCTTTGTTTAATGTTTTTGTTTCCTGCTAGCCTTCCGTGTGTAAGTAAGTTTAAACATTTGTTACAATCGATAATGTGAATTGTTTAAATATTAATGAGTTCATACACTCCCGTGTAAAGTTTTAGCGAATTTACTATGAACATAACGTGGGAAAGTAACATAAATGTTGGTCTATTGTTAAAAAAATATCACACACAGTATATTATAAATGCATTTTAGGTAATAGATTGGTAGATGCGCTACTTTCCGGAGTTAGAATTCAGAATTAAAATATTATAAAATAAAAAAAAATTGAGCCACATGAATGTTGTCATTTGAAAAGCTGCACTAGTTTTTGTTTTGTCAGAGTGGAACGTTACCAAACTTGTATAGCAATATCGAAACCTTCATTAATGTTCCTCTTCTTATTTTAAGAGAGATTAATATTTACAATTTACACAAATACTTAATAGCAATAAATAAATGGTTAATAGTGATGCGAATTTGTACGAGTTTTATAATACAGAATGCAGTTTAAAAATACTATTTTGTTTCCTAACTTTCAGAGGTAATATTTATTATTGAAATAATAATATTGAAATAGATTTATATATCTATGTATTTAAGTGTATATAGGCAATGGTGAATGTTGTTAGTAAAATATAAAGTAGCTACATGAACAATAGATTATACTACCCTCAAGTGCAGTTATTCAAATTTTAACATTTACCAGTTGTTGCCACGTCCCTGCAGAGTTCACGCCGTTAGCACAAATAAATAAATGATTCATATATATGTATATATACGTGTATATATAAACTTTTATATATATATATATATTTAAAATATTCGTAGGTATTTTCTAACTACCTACAGAGCATGATAACTTTTAAGAAAACACTAGCACGAAATATTTCATGTGTTGAAATAGATATGACGTAGATTCATTTTTAATATTAACCAAAATTGTGACCACAGTTTTATATTTAGAGTGCCTCTTGCCTGTACAAGACTTATATAAAGGCTGCAAATCACGGATTATACATAGTATATGTAGCAGATAGAGAAAATACTGTAATTTTATGGTGAAAATTGTAAGTTGCGTTATGATATGTGACTTGCGCAGTCTTCTCTGTTGGCAGCATCGCATCTTGGCGGCAAGCGACCGAGCCTCCCATCTCCGTAGCTAGCGCATTCCAATCTTGATGTTATGTACTATGAACAAGCAGTGCTACATTTTGTTTTAAATACCAATATTAGTATCGCAATAGATAGTGTTGGCAAGTTTAATCCAACGTGGTCGCTAAAGTGTAAACTGGCTAGTTACCCAATTTGACTAACCATTTTTAAGTGGCATACCTAAATATAGAACTTATATTGCAATTTTTCTAAGTTCCTGTAGGTGTATTAATTATTGTATATTGGTACAATTTGTTTTAATAATTGTAATGTGTTTATTATAAATTATTTAGGTTTAAACTTTCGTGACTAATATTTGTATTGGCATAATATACGAATAGATATTAGATGCACCCGTTAATGGGTCGCTGCTTTTTTCTTGTCAGAAGGCCTCGTTCCGATATATATCGTCTATTATGCTGGTACACAATATTTTCAGCACAAGTTCAAATAACGTAGGTCCACTTTATTTATAGAGCTTGATATATATAGTTATCGTTTCCATGTCTAATGAAATGATCATGTTTTTCTTTAAGCTGTTTTATTTAACAAACATTGTTGATATTTTAGATTAGAGAGAAATCTGTTTTGCCTTAACATTATTAATAGTTCACAATGTTGTAAAAG
>OY982567.1:2601534-2645446 GCA_963859945.1 Euplagia quadripunctaria | reverse complement strand
TCCATATTTATGAAATAATTTTCTACATTACTTGTACCGAATAGTGAATAAAAACTATTTGTATTTATTATCTACAGCAAAAATTGTTGTACGTCGCTTACTTTTGTTACGCTGTCCTCTTGTATACTTATTGGTGAAGGTTTTAGCCACTTCCGTCTGATATCTGTTTCTTCTAGTCTGTTACCAAACTCTCACGTCATTACTTGTTAGTGGCAATACGAACCGTGAGCCATGAGAGAAAAAAAAAAAAAAAAAGCTCTCACGTCAATAGTAACGCCCAATTATGATCTCCAGTGGTATTACTGTATCTCTGTGACAACGAATATTATCTATCCCAATCTAATCGGTGCGTATCATCGCGCTTTATCATTGGCAATGGCTTTGTACACTTTCACGGTTCAACATATTTAATATACGGCCATAAAAGTTAATAGAGCGATCCAGTGACAAGTGATTAGAAGATATTGACATAAGATTGTATTTGCTTTTCAGCCAATGTTCCTAAATTGATTCTTACCTCTTAATAGGTATCCTGAAATTAGTATTTAATTCATCTGCAGTTTTCACTTTGTTCCTTAACGAGAACGACATAAATAGAAAAATCCATTATGTTCTACTGTAATTGATATATGTTTTGTCACCGCATCCTAAATTGGGGCCTTGACTCAACAAGAATGTTACAGAAGCTAATCCAAATAATAGAGTTTCTCAAAATACAACGAAGACGAAAAGGAAATGAGACGGAGGTTGGTTCTACTGTGGTATTTCATCGCTTGGAAATTTACTAAATATATATTTTGCATATTTTATGAAATTATATTCACTTTTCTTTGGTTATTGACATTGTGGTAACTACGATTTCAAATGTTGCTATTATTCCAGTAAAGTGAACTTCTAACATGAGAGGACTACCACAAAGGAATATAAACAAATACCTTGACTTAAATAATAAAAATGGTATTAGTGCGATGATCACAATAAGCATCAGGTTCGTAACAATGCCAGCCACTAACGCGTTTGTAAGAAGGCTGAACAATAGTTCTTTTGCCATATTTTTACATGCCTACGTATATTTAGATTTTTTAATAACTCATTCCATTGAAGAACTAGAAAATTGGTAGCAGTGACGATAGGTAATTAGGAGAATGCAAAAACTGTGATTCGTACGATTAAGACCAGTCAAACAAGTTTTAGAACATCGAAAAAATGTTTAATGTAATTTAAAGTAATGTTATCTTACAAGTAAATATACCTACGTATAAATTAACTATAGTTTTAAGAAATCTCTCTGTGCCAAAATATGTACCTCATAAAAGTAACCGCTGAATAGATAAATTAATTATTTGTACACATTTTGTTTTAAACTTGGTGTTTCAGATACATAGACACCTGCGCACAGTATACACTGATTAATCAATCGCAGACCTCAAACAGCCTAAAAGATAGATTTTATTGTTGGTGGAATTTTTATCCTTGGAACTTATTCGCCTGCAGGTTTTCAGGTAATGACTGCCTACTGATTACGAAAACCCAACATTTTTTTATATCTCATTGTTTCCTCGCCATTTGTGATTCTTTAAAGTAATGCATACACTCAAATTTGAATACCATCGATGTAATTAAAGTTGGAGTGGAAATCTTGTCAGGGAGCTAGATGTAGCGAGATTGGGGTTTTTACAACTTGTTTAGGTATACGTTTTCGTGATTTTTCATTTTTAAGAGTAACACAAAAAAAACGGTTCTATTATATATATATATATATATATATATATATATATATATATATATATATATATATATATATATATATATATACATATATACAACCAATATTTAATTACTGGCGATGTTTTTTATACAACATTATTTTTTTGTATACCCTAAAGCTAAAAGACCTCAGTTAGATTTTCAATAATTATAATAGCAATGGGTAATTCGAATAGGAACAAGTCTCAATAAATTGTTCAGTTCTTGCAAATTAACCATGCGAAATCTCCTCGACCTTGCAAGACCAGACCAGAGTCGTACCGCCCACATCAATTCACGTTACTTTAATTTGTACCCCACTTTAAAAAAAACATTTTTTTGGAAAAAATATACCATGGTTTAAAAACTATTGCAAAATGTTATGTTACTGATTCCTATTAAACTACTTTCAGCTTTCGGGTATTTAAATATAATGTCCATAATTGCTTAGCATCATTTCTGCTGCATTTCTTTGTTACACAGTTTTCATAGTAAACTTAATTTTTAAAACTATAACTATTTGTTAAAAATGTTTTCCTGTCTCAATAATGATAATTAAGGTTTCAGATATCGCACATTTTAACTTTTAACCATTTAATTTAATAAGTAAACCAATAAAAATTAAATTAAGTAGGTATTGTTGATATCTACAAGCTTCAACTCTAACAACTATAGGCGAAATGACCATCACTCATTATTCGACATAGCATTGTTTTTATATTACGTCCAATAAATAAGCATTGAAAATAAACGAGTTAAATGAAATACCTACTTACTGTCAATTAAATATAGGGTAAGTGATACATTTTATAAGTACATAATCATACAGAGATTGGTCACTTTGTGGAAATTGCAGGCGAATATTTCCAGTGCAGCCGTGGTCTTAAAATATTTGTATCCATAAGGTTTTACTACATTTTACCACATCTAATAAGTAGTCAATGCAACGAAATTTTCAGGTACAGGAAATATTGAACGAAACATTTTAATATAGAATATTACTGTTTTAGTTAGTACTGTTATCACCAGCCGGTTTTAGCTGAGGATATTAACTTTTTTTAATGTTTTTATTTGTTCATTGTTATATAAGATACAGTCGAAAATAAAGAGTTTTATAATATTATAACGACTTTGCCAGAGGGATATAATAAGTTAGGTAGGTAGTTGAAAACATAAGTATAAACGAGAAGCAATACTCTGAATTTTTATTTTTACTACCGAAATACTCTAATTGCAATCAGAGCGAATATGGGGACTAGTCTTTTTAAATATAAAATATATGGATTTTTATAATGTGTAGCTACGGTGTGTTTAACATTGCCATTGAATTGTAATCTTTCATAGCCGGTCTTTGTATTCCCTCTGAACGAGTTTATACAACACTAACAAGATAACAATGTAGTGCATTCACATTGTGTATAATGTAGATATTTTGCCATTACTTCAAATTTATAATAAAAATATTATTCAAAATTGATGTTGACTGTTTTTATAAGTATATCAGCGGTAGTTACTTGATGTTGTGGCGTAATTTAGTGTCTTATAGATTTAAGATCATTAACCACTCGAAGTACCAACCACGAGTGGGACACGCGTCCAAGGCCAGTTTTAACAAAACATTCGTATCTATTAGATATTCCAAAATGTCGCGCTTACTTCGAGTGGTTCATTATTTTGGATTCTCGTAGTGTTAAAATTGGTGTGGTATTCTTTATATCTGTTCTTGTAATATACATTTTAACTCTACAATTATATAAATAATTTTAAATCAGATTCTAAAGTATAGTAAGCACAGCAAACGTTCTGTAAATATGTATGTGCTAACCAGGACAAATGTGATAAATTAGAATTTAAGCAATTCTTTCACTCTGTTTACCTACATTGTAAAAAAATTAATGAAAAAGGTTTGATACCACTCATCAGTTACAGTTGTGTTTATTCGTCCGTCTGAACAGATTCGTACGTACAGTGGGCGTACGTTAATTTTCTATACTTTTCTGAATGTTATCATTATACTTACTTATGTTTTTTTCGTCGACTGTGAGTTTAACGGGCATTATTTATTGTACTACTATTATTTTATAGATTTACAATTCTAAGAAGGTTATTACGACGGCAAAGTAAGTGTAAGATATTTAAGAGAATGATGCGAGGCGTAAGGTAGTCTGGTCTGAAGCAACGTCAGAACGTGCAGTGTTACATGACGCACAATTTTAACACTTTTTAAAGCGTTTTATATATTATCTCCGTCCACTAAATATTGTGTGTCTTATGTTTTTTACCGACTGAAAGGATATAGTGTCAAATGAAATAATACTGACTGTTCCACTTAACACATTATAATTTTAACACATAGAAAGAAATAGGTAAACTATATACCGAAAAATCAATATGAGTTTTACATTAATCATTCTATAATAGCCAAGTTTTTAATATCGCCAATATTGGGAAGTTGAAAGTTTCTTGGTTTAGTTTAATTATATTGTTAAGCAGAAGTAAGGTGTCTTTGTTTGCCGACGTTTGATACAAGCTTTGTGACCCGAGTTAACGCGGAGGCTGACTCATATCACGACACGTAAACGTTGACAAGATTGAGGGTGATATTGGATGTAAATAATAAAGTTCTACAGAATTCGCAATGAATGTGATATTATTTTATGTGGAAGCATCGGGGAAGGAATAGGCGCTAAGTCTCTTCAAATCTAGCCAACGATGGTTGAACGTAGATAGACTGATTTTCGGGTAGAAGTAAAGTAGGCAGGAAGTTCGCAGTCAATAAGTAATAATTATAAATAGGTGTTAATTTAAAAAAAAAAATTAAACGCCAAAACACATTTTCAATAGCTTACGACATAAAACAATAAGAGAGTTTATTTAATTTTTAAACATAATTATACAGAATTTTTTATATACCAATCTTAAATTATTTTTCAGATGTATTGATTTTTATACATCTCCATATACAACAATGAATAGAGGTAAGTGTAGACATAGATGGGTCTATTAACCGCGTGGTGCTACAATGTGTAATGAAATGTGATAGAAACTGTTCTTCAGAGACATTTTATTTATTGAAGCTTCCATAGATAATAAATATAGTCACATTACACTATGATATACCCACAACAGCAATAATTTGGTTTAGGTAATTACAATAAGGATTTATTTGTCCAGTATTTATAAAGGTGTCATGTGGTTGGTCGAATGCGTCTCTTAGAAACCAAAGTATCCATTTATGTAAGGAATTGTGTTCGATGGTATAACCATTCCACAATATTAATATATTGTGTCTTTCATGTGTAAATTTATTTCTATGAGATTGAAATCGACCAAATACCATCTACTTGATGGTGCGAGTTTAGAAATTGTAAGTTTTAATGATTTCTAACAAATACGTCCAAGTCTTATAATGTAATAAGACGAGACCGTTGATGTATTTAAGCGTAATTCAGACAAGCTAGTTAGTGAATTTTTTCTTAGGTTTCTCTGGTCAGAAGTGTTGACTCTCATACAGTACTGGAATTTGTGAAACATTGTTTTATGGCCTTATTAATGTAAAATTATCTCGGTATAAATTGTATGTACGTATAGAAATAACATTAAAAAAGTTTCATACCATGTTAAAATAATGCAAATTATGACGTAGAAATATGTTGAAGTCTTAATTTGTTTATTACACTTTATTTAAATATTCCTAGTGTTCGTAGATTGACTACGGACACTGAGAATATATATTACTTATATCTAAAATATGTATTTCTTTGGCGAAAGGTTTTTTTGTTACTAATTTGTCATGGGTCAGTTATTCAAAAACTAGTTAATAGTAGGTACCTACATACATACTGTTACATAATATATTTTTTTTACTTGTATATTTCAGATAATTATTATTGTTATAAAGATCGTTTTATATTTTTATCATAATTAACTATTACTTGTTTCAAGATTTTTATTTTTTAACTTGACTATTCTACTAAAATAAAATAGTCCGTTTAATTTTTAATATCTTGTCCATTGTCCAAACTAACTTAGGCATAGCTCATATTTTGGATGTGTATTATACCACAGTCTAAATTTAAACGCTATTGTGTATATTATTTCTTTTAAATATCGATGTGCAAAATTATAGTAAATGTCTTGGATCTCTAAAAATAAGAAAAAAAAAAGACAAAAACACTTTACGAAATTTCTAAATGTGCAATAAATATGTGTGTTGTAGTGTTACCATTAGGCGTAAAATTTTAGCTTTTCAAGTGCGGTTACTGTTCGTATTCATGAGCAACGTGTTCACACGTCGCTCACATTATGTTGTATTACAATGATCTCAGAGTGCTAACAGTAGCCACACTTGGGCAGCATATTAAATGAATATTTGGCACTTTTAAAAAAGGCACATTTCCCTATCATATTGAAAATGGTTTGAAAACGTGTTGAAAATGGATTTGTTGGTAATTAATTTCGTAATGAAATATATTTGTTTCATTAATCGCAATGCTTTTATTTATCTTTCCACACCTTAATACATTTCTTTAGGTTTATTGGTAATATAGGCGGAGAAACTTGTTGAATAACTTACTATGTAGGTAAGTAGTAGGTAATTTTGGAATGCATTCTGACGTGATAAAACTTATTTAAGCAAGTAAGCAGACCAGTGCCTTCCCGTCGGGTGGCTGGCCAGGAAACCTCGTTTATTTACCGCCGACGTTAGGCATGGTAACGGTAATATTATAGGGCACTGTTTCCGCACTTAGACTCATTGGAGGTCCATTATGTGTTCAAATAAGGTTGGTTAGTTGAGCCAGTCTAGCTCCGTCCAGAAGCAGGAGGGCTTCTGGGTATTTCACAGGCTTCTGGGAGCGACCTAGCACCTGCGAGGATACTTGCCCGTTGTGTGGTCACGCCCGCGCACTCCAGAATAACGTGGGTTGCTGTTTTCTCTAACACTAGTTTCCGACGGCGGCTATGCTTGCATTCAGCCCATTGTAGATTATATTATAAAGAAAATATTAAATGGCATCAACCGATATGATTTAATTCTTATACAAGTGATTATTAACAAAGGCAATAAAGACAAGAATTCCATTATATGTTAACACAAGGTTGTCAATAACTATTAGGTACCTATGTATTTTATGTTATCAATCAATCGTAAATTTAATCAATCACATTTTTTTAATAAAATATACATGTATTCAAATTCAATTCAAATTCAAAATCATTTATTCAATTAAGACACTAAGTGACATTTATGAACGTTAAATTGAAGCTACTATTAAAAATCATAGATCGACGCAAATAGACGCCACAGCATGTACTGGATTGTCGAGGTAAATTAGGTGAAAACACCAAAATCTACTGCCTGCTTGTGTCGATCTATAACTTCCAGTTTCCGAAATGCGTAGAGCCTTATGAGAAGAATACTGGCAAAGAAACTCATGGCCACTCTTTTTAAAAGTCAGATCTTCAGGTACAATGGTATTAGTGTTACATAAAAGATAAGCATGATGCAAGCTGTTGCCACCTGAATTACATTTTATTGAAATGCTCCAAAAGCTAACGTACAAACAAAAAATATCACTCAGTGATACCGTTGAAGGTTCGAACCTATTAAACATAGAAATCATTCAAGGTGCACATCAGTTACAAAGTCTACTGTTAAAACTAATTCGTGACTGGATTAAGAGGCTAGAGTTGCAGTTGAACGAACCAAAATAATAGCATAGGCTAAAGCATCGCTGACTAGGCCGACCAGTCACCCCAAGCAGCACCCGTTCACGAGTATGACGCATGGACCAGCCATCGTCTCCTTCGCCATATCAGAGGGAAAGAAACGACCCGCCCCATGACGACGCCGCAAGCAATGACATTTTAGTGAGCATGACGAGCCATAGTCGAGATACTGATAAAAATCACTACTAGTCAAAATTACCATAATAATCGTCACGCATTACTTTCAACTAACAATGGTTTGTTAATAATTTAGTCTAATTATAAGACAAAGAAGTTTGTGTGTATATACCTAAAGACACCTTAAGCCCAAGACTGTTTGTCGTTTAGATAATCGTTGATCGTATAGTAGGCTTTCCTAATAAGGTGATTTTTTACAGTACGCTTAAATTTATCTACAGGAAGGTCGATTACATCTATAGGAATTTTATTATAAAAACGTATACCAAGACCTTCGAACGAGTTGTGTACCTTATGTAAGCGATGATAGGTAGCAACGAGTTTAGACTTGTTTCTTGTATTAATATTGTGTATATCACTGTTTTTCTTATAGTCATTGATATTGTGCCTAACAAACATAATATTTGCAAATATATACTGTGATGCAACAGTTAAAATACCTATAACCTTAAACAACTCTCGAAGAGAGACTCTAGCACCTAAATTGTATATTGAGCGGATGGCTCTTTTTTGAAGAATAAAAATCGTTTCAACATCAGCCGCCTTGCCCCAAAGTAGTATACCATAGGACATGACGCTGTGAAAGTAGCTAAAATAAACAAGCCTAGCTGTGTCCGTATCAGTGAGCTGACGTACCTTCCATACTGCGTAAGCTGCCGAACTAAGCCTACCTGCAAGGCTGTCTATCTGGGGTCCCCATTGCAGTTTACTGTCTAATGTAAGTCCCAAGAATACTGTTGAGTCTACAATACTTATTATTTCATTATTTAGAGTTAGATTAGTGCCTAGCTGTTTTACATTTGGCATGGTAAATCTCACACACTTTGTTTTATTTGAGTTCAGTAGGAGATTGTTAGTTGAAAACCAATACAATACATCATTTAGCGCCCTATTCACATCGTCAAAAACTGTTTTTTTACGATCGACTTTGAAAATAAGTGACGTATCATCAGCAAATAGAACTATATCACAGCGATCTTTTAAATAATAAGGTAAATCGTTTATATATATGAGAAAAAGTAGAGGACCCAGTATAGAGCCCTGGGGAACGCCCATAGTAACAGGTAATCCAGAAGACCTCGCACCATTGACATCTACATGTTGAATTCTATCTTTCAAGTAGGAAACAATTAGTTCCAAAGCAATACCATTAACACCATAATGCATAAGTTTAAGAATAAGCGTGTTGTGTTCTACACAGTCAAAAGCTTTAGAGAGATCGCAAAATACACCTATCGCATCTTGCGAATTCTCCCATGCATTAAATATATGTCTCAAAAGAGTTGCACCAGCATCAATTGTTGAACGACCCTTTGTAAAGCCAAATTGTTCTTTGTGCAATAAATTATTTCGATTAAAATGGCTTTCTAGTTGTTGCAGGATAACTTTTTCAAAAATTTTACTTATAGCCGGCAAGATTGAGATTGGCCTAAAGTTACTTGGTTCAGTTGTACAACCCTTCTTGAATAAAGGTATTACTTTGCTATACTTCATCAGGTTAGGAAAAACACCAGAATCAACACATCGATTGAATGTTATAGCTAGAAATGAGCTATGGCATCGTACTGCCAGGTAGATTATTTTTCCGCTTGTTGTTCGAATTGACAAGGAGATACACAACACAGTAAAGAAATGTCGATTAGGTTGTCGGATTAGCCGTTTGTCAATTCTATAGATTTTGGATTGCTATCAGGTCATGGACAAGAACACGGGGCTAGGAGGAAGTAAACATTCGAAAAACTTAACTTTAAAAAAAAATCAACAAATATTTGTTCGGAGGCAGTGAGCACGCTCCAGAAGGTACAGACTGTCGTAGTCGAAGTTGTAACTTTGACCGGCGATGGATTGCGAGACTGTTTGATAGTCTCTGTAAAAATTACTCACAAATTGAATTTGCTACCTCTGGATTCGTTCAGAGTCAGTAGATGGTTTATGTTTTCACCGCCATCACGTGCTCTTGACAGATAATAGGGATTCTTTGGAATTACCCGGAACAAAACCTCATTAAATCCTACTAATATTATAAACGTGAAAGTTTGTGAGGATGTATGGATGTTTGTTATTCATGCAAAAACTACTGAACCGATTGCAATGAAACTTGGTATTTAAATAGCTGGACACCTGGATTAACACTGGGCTAGTTTTCATCCCGAAATTCCCACAAAATCGGGACTTACGGGGGTGAACCACATTCAAACAGTTTCCAATGTCAAAACTAAAAACAATTCAAAAATAGCAACAACAACAATTTTATAACAAGTTATTAATTTGTGATATTTAATTGTCTAATAAATAAACTACCATATTAACATTCGACAAGAGTTAAACATCATTACCATGTAGTCTCATGACATCACACGAAGACAAAATTATTTAAATTTGGGAACAATAAAAAAAAATTACGGATGGCCATCGAATGTCAAAGTTTGGCGAGTTTGTATTTAAGTAGGTACCCAGTAAACACGTTTACGTCAAAGTGACGTCAAAATGACATTGCGCTATGTCACGATTTACGTAAGATATAAGTCACGAATGAGTCACGTGTGACTCATTATTTCATACTTCTTGACGTAAGACTTTTACGTAATAAACATGACGTATGCATGATGTCCAGTGACCTCATTATTACCTAAAACACGTTAGCTGACATAACTATGATGTCAAAAATATGTCAAGTTATTACCGAATTACATCACGATGTGATGTGGGTAAATGAGTTGAGTTAACTGAACTCAGTCTGTAACCCCGCTGACTGAACTGGTCGGAACTCGTCATGAAACTATCAATTTGTTTGTATTAATGTTTAAATCACGATGTGACACGCTTTCCGACCTACCTCCGGGGACTTTCCACAGGGTGAATGAGTTACGTGAACTCTGTCTGTAACTCCGGTGATTGAACTGGTCGGAACCCGTCATGAAACTATCAATTTGTTCGTATATATTTTCAAACATGTGAGAACTTCAATAGTGTGATATAGAAACAATCTGTTTATTGTGTATACTTTGTAATACTAGTAAGCGTTACTAAGTTCAGCATATCCTAAAGTGCTTAAGATGTTTAAATCAGTGAAGTATTAGATGAAATGGTTGCCAAGTTCTGTAGATAATCCTGAAGATTTGACTTGGCTAGTTTTAACAGCATACCAAACCTTTAGAAGAGTAAGATATGTTGACCTTACTATATAAATATAGTACTATATAGTAATTTGCACATAAAATAAAAAAGATAAGTTGTTTAGCCAAGTTTAAGAAAACTACCTAGACCAAATCTTCAGGATTATCTACAGAACTTGACAACCATTTAGATCTCAATTCTTTTGTTTGCATAGTCGATAACCACGTATATTCTTAATATTGAACTTGGCTCCCATTTTCACATTTATATTTTTGATGGGATTTATTATTTCATATGTAGAAAAAATGTGTAAATGTAGAAAAATTGCAAAATAAAGGTGGTAACCGTATAAGAGTTACGTTTCTTAACACATTATTTGAAGGTTGCATTATTAAGTTGTTATGTTGTTTTCGGAAGGTGTATTGCTGTTGTCATAATCAACCGGGTTTATATTTGTCTTACAGCAGACTACAATTGTGGCTTCCCTACCACGTTGTTATTCAACGCCCGGAGGTCTTATTGTTAACAATAATTAATTAATGGCAATAGAAAGTGGTTCTATTCTCAGTGACACAATTTTAAAGAATAGTTTAAACGTTCATAAATGACCTAAATATGTATTCATTGTTATGTGTTTATTTATTACATATCTATCTAAACTCACAAACACAAATGCTAACAATCAAAACAAATGCCATTGATGAATAATTTAAAGAAAAAAGAGAATCAAGAAAGACTCATTTGAAAAATTATGCAAGAAAGGAAAAACAAAGTACATATTTCAGCATCACTACATATTATAAAACAAAGTCCCCCGTCGCGTCTGTCTGTCTGTTCGCGATAAACTGAAAAACTACTGAACGGATTTTCATGCGGTTTCACTAATAGACAGAGTGATTCATGACGAAGGTTTAGGTATATAATTTGTTAACATTTTGTGTAAATTGATTGAAATATGTTGATGATTATTGAAGATGTCTCTGCTACACGTGCGAAGCTCGGGCGGGTTGCTAGTAAAGTATAAAAGAATGAAAGGAGTACTACGAAACATAATTTTAAACTTTAAATGTTTACTCAAACTAGAGAGTTAATACAAGCATAGTTCTAGAGAGGACAAAATAGCGATACAACAATTTTGGTGAAGATAGGTACTTTAAGGTAGTACATTTTTTTTGTCATTTGCTTGATTTTCCACAACAATACATGGTTTACTAGCGGTTATATTATAGCACCAAAAAGACTTCACTAAAAACAAAAAAGAGGTTACATCAAATCACGGTATTAAAAAAAATACAATCGGCTTTTTGTAATGTCTATGTGGCGTTGTTTATTTAAATTGAGAACCTGAGTCCTGAGTTACCACACACAGTATCCAGTATGTCAAACAAAAAGTACACACAACAGTATATGTATACTGATGGTTTTTTCCTGTTTTTGATGGTTTTCACCCCGTAGACGTCAAAGATGTCTTTGACGTCTACGGGATGAGAATCTTGGTTTCTGTGGAACACACATTTCCCAATGACTCCAGGTAGAATAATATTAAAGATTAAATTATTTAAGAGGAACTGGTACCTATATCTGGCTAAGTTAAGTATTGGAAATTATTGAGATAAGATTTGTATTATTTAACCGCTTACATCAGTTTTAACATTCAGTGTTTTTTGAACTGAAAACTTCTTTAGGCACGTTCGTGCACTTTTACTATGGGGAAAAAGCACTGAACTCGTGACCGTCATGCTAATAATACATATATAGATCCACTAGGGGACGCTAATCTAAACATTGAGTTCTGTCAGCTCCTTATTAATTAATGTTACTAACCTGCTAATGTGACGTTTAAGTTTTCATTTCTGTCGGCAGTCCCATGACTGCCTATTTTTTATTTCAATAACAGTATGGTTTCAGACCAAAGTCCAATACTATATTCGCGACTGTAGACTTAGTAAATATAAATAACTTTAAGATTGTGTAATGATATAACAGTAAATCAGTAGGTACTCTTTATCACCCTACACATTAACCTATTAGTAAAAACTGCATGAAAATTGTTCAGTAGTTTTTCAGTTTATTGCGAACAGATAGATACATAGACAGACAGACGCGGCGGGGGACTTTGTTTTATAATATGTAGAAAAATCGCAAAAAAATTGGTAATAGTGAAGAACTCTAAGGTACATTGGTAATAGGTACATAACAATGGTGTGCTTCTTCTGCGCGTATGAATTCAAGTTACAAAGGGCCCTGCTGGGCAGACAATTGCTTTGTATTCCGAAAAACAGTTTTAGTTTGTAGAAGAGTAGTTTAACACTATTAAAAGTAGGTGCTTTCATGATAAGGTTACGTCTATCTAGTCTATAGTTTATCATCATATAAGGAATACAGCTTTAAATTTCGTGCGTGTCTTTTTTTAGATAAAATCTGACAGTCCAAAAATTAAAAAAAATATTACTTATAAATGTAAAGTTTGAAATTTTTTGATTGTCACAAAAACAGTAGTTAGAAAATTAGTAGGTAAGTACTTACTTTTATAGTTATTGTCTCTAAACATTTTAGTTTTTGATAGTTAGATCATGTTCAAATTGCCGCTCCATCCAATATTTTTTTAGAATATAATATTTGTATTTCTCGTTACTGTAATATATTGTATTTGTAGGTGAGTTAACATTATTCTACATACACTTGGTTATATTAAAATAAAGCCAGTCTTAAACCGATCACCGTTTCGTTTCATTTAATACACTTTAGTTACCTTTATACAACTTAATGGAGGAAGAGCTCTTCCTCCATTAAGTTGTATAAAGGTAAAATCAGTTACAACATTCGACATGTCTGTAAGGAGTAAAACTTCGTTACCCTGTCTCATCAGTCATCACATCACACAAAGACATATTTAAATTTGGGAACAATAAAAATATCCCCATCCCATCCGTTTAAAAAACATAAATAATAGTAATAATGGTAACACAATAATAAATATTATAATTCTCTTATTAAATTATTTTCAAATAGTATAGGTACCTTAGTTTTCGATATCCATTAGTTAATAAGCTAGTAACTAAAATAGTGTTGAACGGAACGAAAATGTCTTTAAATTACCCACGACACTACGGGTCAGTAGTGCAGCTGGGAAAAAAATTCCACACCACACTACTGGTAGTGCGGTGGGTCTGGATGGTATTTAGAACTTTTGTACTCTTCGAAGTTTATCTAAATCTTCATTGTAAGCTATTATTACACCAGCAGCTGGTGTCTTAGTTACGGTTTTTTTTATATATTTTTTTTTATGTCATAGGGACCAAACGAGCAGACGGCTCACCTGACGGTATGTAACTACCGTCTCCCATGGACACCTGCAATTCAAGCGTCAGAAGTGCATTGCCGGCCTTTGAGATGGAAGTACGCTCTTTTCTTGAAGGTTTGAAGGTTGTGTCGACCCGGAAATACCGCAGGCAACAATTTGTTCCACAGATTGGTAGTGCGAGGCAAAAATGTCTGGAGAACCGAACAGTGGTAGATTGCCAATTATCCAGGTGATAGGGATAATAGTTTTGCCGCGTTAAACGATGGCGAAACACTGCGGCCGGTATAATTCCGAACAATTCCTCGGAGCACTCCCCATGATATTTGCGATAGAGAATGCAGAGTGAAGCTACATCTCTACACAACGCCAAGGGGTCAAGCCGATCTGAAATATCCTGGCAATCGATGATTCGAGTCGCTCTTCGTTGAATGCGGTCCAGAGGGAGAAGCTGGTCCTGGGGTACTTCTACATAGAGATGAGAACAGTATTCCATATGCGGCCGAACCTGCGCCTTATAAAGTTGTAGGCGGTAAGCCGGGGTGAAATACTGTCTCGATCTGTTCAGCACACCAAGCTACTTCGAGGCTAATTTGGTCTTACCTTCTAAGTGACCGCGAAACTGGACTTCGCTCGATATATCGACGCTAAGGATTCCGATGTTGGCTGTAATAGATAGGGAAGTGCTCTCAAAGCGAGGTGATACGACAAACGGTATCTTTATGGCAGAGGCAGAAGAAATAGCGTGGGTTGGAACACAGCCTTGTGGGACACCAGCATTAACAGACTTGGAGTCAGAGCATGCACCGTCAACAACGACCTTGATGCTTCTGTCTGCGAGAAAACTGGTGATCTAGTTGCATAATTTTTCGGGAAGCCCTTAGGAAGGAAGCTTCGAGAGAAGCGCTTTGTGCCAGACCCGGTCGAAGGCTTTCGCTATGTCCAAACTAACTGACCCACCGGTGAATCAGGTATCCGAGAAGATCACCAGCTGAACGAGCCTGACGGATCTATCTTTGCTTATTTGTTTATTAAACGTAAATTATAAAATTCTATTTTCAGATTCTCCTTCCTTTAGTAATCAAGAAATTAGTGCTTCGTCATCATCATCAAGGTCAAAGTCACGACCCTTAGGTGGAAGTACTTTTTAATTATCTTCATAATAAATTTAGAAAATGTCTCACTCTAGGAATTTTTAAAGCAAATCACATGAATTGTTTGTCTAGCTTATTGCAGGATGGAAAAATGTAGTCAAATGAGCTCCAAATTTTTGTCGTCTTCTCTTAAGTATGTGCTCCAATAATCCATTCTTATGTGAATCATAAAAGTATTCAACTATTCTCTTACTTTATTAATTAAGTGTCTGTAACATATTAGAATCGCATTTTTAGTGTACTTTACGAGTCCGTCAAATCTATACCTTTTGTCATCACTCATCACTTTAATTTTTCGAATCATTGCCATCGGAGTTCCTAGTCTCTGAACCCGGGGTTGCAGAACTAACTGATGGGCCTGTATCATTGCTATTATTTTTGTAAGGGCATCTTCTCTTTGGGTGCTCTTTAGTCTAATGCTCACATAGAACTCGCACTGTCAGTAACAATACATGTCATCTCTCATGGTATATGTATGCTTAGATTATATATGAGCTATAAATAATCTAAGACTGTATATATATGTCATCATTGTGTTTGTTTTGCGCCATTTTGTCGGTTCATCTACAAGTGTCTTGCGATTTTTACAAAGAACAAAAATATCGAGCAAAGAATCTGCCTTACAGTGATAGGCTTACGGTGGATCGTCTTTATTAAAAAAAAAAATAAGTTTAAAAAACTATAAAACACTGTTTTCAGAAGGTCACGAATAACCCTTCAAAAGAGAACTTAAAGTAACTCGAAGAACTATCTCTGACTAGATATGTACATTTATTCCACGTGTCTATTAAAGGTTGATGAGAAAATTATAATTTCGTTCCTATAATTTTAGTTATATCTTGTCAGTTCGAGGTACGGACGTGATTCTACGTATTTCGCTGACTCGAATACTAATATTGAAATATACAATATACAGATAGTCTGGCATCGAAAGGTGAGTTTAATAGATATAGACGTTAATCGAACCTGAAAAAACACTCTTTATCTTCTTCTTTATATCAATGGCCTTTTATTTCTGCGCAGAATGGTAATGACTGCAAGGTCTGCATAGTTTCAGCATTAGCGTCACCCACTAACTATATAATTATCTTTAAAATGTTATATCTTAGTGGATGGCGCTAATGGAATGTAGGAAACTAATTAAGTAGGTACATGTCGGCGATACGCCAGGGTTTCCATGTTGAAGGTCCATCAGAATGAAAAAAAAGCACTAAATATTACTTGGTTTATTTTCACACAACCGCCAGTACAGTACTAATCTCCTTTTCACAATTCAAACGTTTTTATAAATAACCTTACAATAGATTTTTTTAAACGGATAAGCTACTACAACTTTTAAAACAAATAAATGAAATTACTAAAAATAATTATTGAATATAGCTTAATAAATATGTCAGTCAATTTTACACAACTTTAAATGATTTATTTTACACAAATTAAACTTTAAACAAATATTATTTTTAAAAAGATCGTCAGCAGATGGCGCTGCAGTCAGGATTCAATAGAAATTAAGTTTTATTTAATGAATAAAATAATAAAATTTGATACAGAATAATAATATTAATTCTAATAGACTTTATTTTGAACATTTACACAATTATTGGAATATATTATTATTTTAAATGAGTATTTGAATCATAAGTTCAACTGTAAACAGTCAAAACAGTGTCTATTCGAACTAAATATTAGAGCTTGATAAATAATTGTTTTACTGTTTACTAATAAATTATTTGAATATAAATCTAATGCATTTTGGATATTTCTATAAAAATTATTATCACTTATAAACAATATTTGAAGATTTGCGCCCAAGTACACATGAACTCGTCTCGTGTTCGAACTCGTTTGACGTAGCTCTTAATTGCTTTACAAGAGATAAAAAGGGTTCAAGAGGAACTTTAGGAGCTTCAGGAGCTTCATTATGTCGAAATATCATAACATATAATTTGACTTTTTTTTAAGGTCTGATAATGGAGTTAAAGTAATAAAATATAACTATTCCACGAATCCATCGATTAATGGCATTTAATTTATACATATAATGAAATGCACATAGGTTTCAGTGAGTAAAAATCCATTGGAGATATAAAAGCATCTGGCTTAGTCAATATTACGAAAAGTTATTAACCAACTTCAAATGAAAGGTGGATTATTTAATTATGACCGATATCTCGACCTTTTATATAAATATTTGAGTATTAGATTACTGTTTATCAAAGTTCATAATTTATGGGAAATTTAAAATCTGATATACTTTGCTCTCTGATTTCTTCATAATCACTTTGTTCAGATAAGTCAACAGTTATTTACAGGTAGAAAATTTGCTGTTCTTGACGGATAATAGACTACCTGTCGGTCTGTTATCTTATTTTAAATGAGTTTTATCCTGAGTACTATCCCTAGAATTTATTGACAATGCGAATTAGAATTTATTTCAATCTTGTATAGCAGATGAATTAATATGCTTATCAACTGTAGTAGGAATATAATTCACGTACCTAGTAATTTCAATGTCGTATAAAATTAAACATAGAGTTTTCGGTGTTTGAAAACTATATACGGTAAGAAGTTGATTACCGTTTCACACACCTGCATTTTCCCAGACAGGCGGTTGAAAAGTTTGTTCTGTTACGACAACATTATTTAATTTTTCACTAAAGTTTCCAACGCTAGAGTCTGTGTCCGTGATAATAACCATGCCAGGGTCATGGAATTTTAGGACGGCTTTTTAGTTCATTGATTAACTGCTAAAATTATTTTTAGGTCAATGCAAAAGCTTTTCGTCTACCCAACCTTTTCTATTTGGGATCACATCTTTATTTATATACATTACTATATTTAAATATATATGTATATTCTATACCTGGTCGGTGTTCAGCCATAAAAATATAATTTGATAATAGCGATCGCATGACGAACAATATTTAAGTTCTTAAATAAATAAATAATTAAAAGTTATGTAGGCCTGGTCGGGCTGTACCGGAAGGTTCCGGGTGGCTGGCTCTTAGCAAGCTTGGGATAAAGGTAGAATCCTTTCTCATATACATATATATATATACACACTATCGCGTAGTAATGAAAAGTTATTAATTTTCAATGATATAATATTATATGATAAAAAATAGTACTAATTGTACTACGCGTACTACTAATTGTAAGCGATGGATAAATACAGTTACTTTTGCAGGCAAAATCTGATAAGTGGAATTGGACAAAACTAATAAATTTAAGTAACTCTTTACTCTTGTAAGTAGTCTCTCGATTAAAACCATGATGCTATCGATGGTCCATAGCAAGAGCGCAAGGTGATTCTGTATGAGAAGGTGATGAGCACTAAAGAGGCGTTGGAAAGGGAACGGGAGATAACTAGCACTTTCCGCCGGAGAGATCGCGGGTTGGGAGCCACCCCTTGAGGTTCGCGAACGTGAATAAAATCGGGTACTTATCCAAATAAAAAAAAAAAGAAAACTTTATGAGTAGGTATTTTAAATGTGTTTACAATATACTTAAGATTTATTTATTATTATTTGAAATACTTATTGTATTTAATTAGCTTTTTGTGATTAAATTATCTAATATCAATCTCAATATAAATCGTAATAATTTGAAGGACAACACAATTACATTAAGTAATGTTAAGGTCAAAGTAACACCTGGTTCCTGAAATGCTGATCGAAATATTGTACAACTCTGGTATCAAATCAGTTCGAGTTTCTGAAACGTTGATCAAATAAAAATTTAATAATCTATTATCAATTTCATTGAAAAGTTAAAAAGTTAGATTATTAAATCATTATTATTAGTGGTCGCCCGAAGGTTGAAATTCAACCGTATTGTTAACAGTAAAGTTCTGCAGAAGGAAGTTAATTTTATTAATAACACTAAAGCTCGCCAATATCTGTTAAGCAAAAAAAAAAGAAAGTTTTAATGACAAACATAATAGAAAAATGTATTGGAATGTTTTGTTTTTAAGTATTCCGAGTAAAAACAGGCATGAAGGCAAAAATAATCTGGCCATAACGAAGCACAAACTCACCGGAACGGCAGCACTTTCGACTGATTTTTAGCCGATATTGCCGAAATTGAAACCGAACTATCAGTCAGGCACTAATAAAAAAAAGGGTTTCGTAATATTGTACAAGGTTTAACAAAAACGAAAATATAACGTCCTTAATTTTTTTATTATATTTTTTTATTATTCGTTGTTATTGCGGTAACCGGAATAAACACATTCTGAAAATGTTCATTATGGTACATGAGATACAGCCAGGATGCCGAAAAACTCGCGTTTCTTGTAGGCCGACCCTTTAATTTTATTTTTATTATTTGTTGTTATTGTGGCTAAGGAAATACATACACTGTCGAAATTGCCACTGTTTTGTATTTACTACGGTAGAAGAGGTACAGCCCGGACACCTAAAAAATCACGTATCTCGGTGGAAACCTTTTTATTTAATAAAATTTTTATTATTTGTTATTAGCGGCAATAGAAACACACTCTGAACATTAGAGCGGTAGCACAAGAAACAGCCCGCTGACATACAGACGGACGCTTTTTTTTAAATTAATTTTTAATAGTATTTAATGTTTATGATTTTTTGCTATTATACACTGTGTATTATAGACACTGTGTAAACATTTTAACTGTCTACCCATTACTGTAGGTAGGTAGGTAGGGACACGAGATCCAGACCGCCGACAGACAGACGGACGCGAAAAAAATAACGCTGCTGCTGCCTTTTATGCATAATATATGTCTTTAAAATGTCTACTGTTGTTGTCAGCATTTTCGTATCCAATTAAATAATATCAAATGCTAATTCCGTCGTAGCATCGACGCTGCACAAATGAAACACTAAATCAATAGTGTTTGGAATAACTTGGTTTCTGCAGACATTATTTTAGTGTCACAGATGACGGTCGATAATGATAAATTGAAAGCTTTAGTTGAACTAGACTTATATATTATTATATTTCGATATGAGAATTAATCATTTTGACAACACCGTAACTACTTAAAACGAATAAATCACTTTTAAAGTTAATGGTGGTTTCATCACTATCTAAAATGTATTGTTGTAATGGATACATTGTCAATCTTTTTAGGTTTAGGTACTACATTAAATTTAACCAGTTCAAGTTCTAGAAGAGATAGTTGTAATACGATTACTTGAATCCTTCCTGTTAGATGTGTAAATCGTGACTTAATCGCAATAATATTTATAAAAAACAATATCTGTTTTAGTAGTGCTTTTCGACTAAATTGCACCGATCGTGGAGACGGGTGGACTGATGAGAGCTGAGCGACGTCTCCGTTTGTTGCGAGTTTCGAGAACTATCCGCACTTTGGTCTACATTATTTTTATTTATGTTCGTACTGTCTGTGTATGCTAAAGACTTGATTTATTATTTTTACAATCAATTTCATCTAGTATACCGTTCACCTAAAATATTAACGAACTTAACTGCTCTTAATTCTTATTAATTAGCAAGTCAAACTCTACGCCACAACTTAATTAATTTTAGAACAATTTGTGATTTTATCAATGTCAGTTTTGGTAATGGTCTTCAATATTTACTACCTTTGGGTACCATTTTACGCATTTGTAGAATAAACTATTTTCAAAAATGAGGTGCGCTAATAAAAAAGGTAATTATTAAAAAAATACAATTGACTGAATGCTTCTTTTTACTCATACTACTAAGTTGGTAAACGGTTTTCATTTGAGATAAGTACTTGTTATACCAGATGTTGCTATTACGCTCATAGTCTTTTTTTTACCTTCGGGCTTTGATCATATTATACCATAGATGTTAAATCGGCGCTCAAAAAATTACAGGAACTAAACTGTCCTTATATGCAGTTGTAGCACAGTTGAGCTATTAGGCGCTACGCGCCCGCGCTAGGCATGTAACGTTTTAGTTGTAGCCGAAAAATGTTCCGTCTCTTAACTGGGCGATGTCCAGACATACAAAGATCACCACCACTTCATGGGGGTCTCTACTGCGGGTGGAGGACATAAAACCCGTCTCAGCCACCCGAAGCCACTCTTTAAGCGACATGAGGCGTTCGTGAGCGCGCCGTCGCCGCTCGGGGCATCGACACGGTGAAAGGGATTGCTTGGAAGTCCAGAAATACAGCAATACGGTAGTAGCGCCGGCATCTGAACAGAAGTCTGGGCCTTACCTCATTCAGTTTTAAATCATGTATCATATAACCTGTATAACCTATAATAATAATAATATATTTCCTGTATAACACAATGGTATGATTAATTGTCTATAGACTTAGAAGGATGCTACATAGAAGTTTCATGTCTCACCTCTTGCGTTCAAGTTCCGCGTCTTAATAATAGTCACGCGTGAAAAAAGTGTACCCTGTGGTATTCAGTACACACTCACGTGCTTACTCTATACGAAGTGTGCAATATAGAGTAAATTTCCAACCCTATGAAACTGTCCATGAATACGAAATATACATGAATAAGAATACTTGTCTTGTATATTCTAGTTGTTCAGCAAGGTAGAGCGGACACCTCCTTGCGCACGTACACGAGCTCGTACAATGATACTCAGAGCGTGGCTTGCAACTAGCAAATTTAAATTTAACGTGCATCCATTTCCATGAAAACGTGTTTGAAATATTTAACTTCACTCATGTAATAGATTTTACGTCATTTTGGTATTTATTATATATATGTGAACTGTTATTATCTTTGTTAACGTCAGTCAGCATAAGTAAACATTTATTTGTATCACTTATTACGTAAGATATCGGTAACTTAGTATAATAAAGTAAAGTAAATCAAATACATAGAATGCCTGAAAACAAACCCTTCAACTAAACTACCATTATTTATTCATTAGGTTCAAATCAAGAAACTTTCCACTGAATGCCCCAATTTCGTTGAAAATTCAGGAAAACGGCGAGCTACAACCGCGAATCTGCAATTATTTAATCGTTTTCGAGGTGTTGCTCTACGGAAACTGTGGATTCATAACATTATCAACTATCCCTTGTTGCATTTGGGATTAGTTCTTCATACATTGCCATTCCGTAGTAGAATATTAAATTGTCTAGTAGGTAGAGCGAGTAATAGAATTGGAACAGGGCGGGCTATGCGTTCAATATGAAGCTAGTTGTAAGAGGTCATCGTATGGGGTGCCCCGGGCGCGATACCGGTCGGGGAAGAGTGATCATCCACAGCGAGAGAGAACAGTAACTGAAAATTTCCCTGGATTTGTGTCAACTTTTGAAGAAAAATATATATTTTTTGTCCAGCTTTATTTTCAAAGCAAAACATTGCTTTCTTTTATATAAACTAGCTAATCAATAACGTCGAGTAAGTAGTAGATAAGATATTCTGAAAAAAAATTAAATTATTTAGCTACACATTTAGATAAAGAATAAATAAAACGCTATTTAGGAAAATTAATGTTTTTAGGTATACCACTCGAAAGCGGCTGGCAATAGATAACAGTACATCGATGTAGTGATAAAGCTCTAGTTCATCATTTATCTAAAGCGTGGAAATCGTGGCCTCGAGCTTGCCACCCTCGGAGCCACCGGCCCATTTTACTTCGGCGCTCAGTCTACTCTGTCACGTTGATGGAGACACATCGCGGCCGATATTCTCGTCCACCCAATTATTACTTTATTACCATACAAAACGCGAGTGAGTGTGTGTGAACCTTATAGCAACTCAAGTGTCGGTGTCATTCCTCCTCCCCTTTACGAACTGTCCAGTCAAGGTCATCTTTCAGCAGTTTGACACCTGTTGTGTTTGTATACTATATGTATGTATGAAATCTATAAAGTATTAAGTAATAAAAGAAACAGTAGAACTGTGTAGCGCTATGGTTAGTAATAGATTAAGACTGTTAGTGTTGCCGCTTGCGATTTAGCTTTCAACTTTGGTGCTTGTTAATTGACTAATTACCATACACATGTGTGACAGTTATGTGGCAATTAGTTAATTAATGTGTGTTAATGTCTGTGGCTATGATTTAAACGTTTTATGTATGCTTTTTGTTGTATATCATGAAGCCAAAAACTAGCTGGTAGTAGTAGGAGCTAGTTTGCTCACGGACATCATTTACTACTGCTACTTTTAAAGGAGTCACTTCACCGTAGTACTAACATGTAATTTACATATTGCTTATTTTCATTTTCATATTCTCTGGGATTCAATATATAATAATAAGAATAATAATTTCACACATTTCACACGCGGCCGTCTGATCCCAAACTAGGCAGAGCCTGTACTATGGTAACCAGACTGCTGATAAACATACTTATATACATGTACCATTTCCTAGATACATTCAGATTTTCTTTATTTTAGTGGAAATGTATACTTATTTCATATTGATAGGTACGGAAAAAAATCGATTCACTTTTACCAACGCATAGAATTCTGTTAGAATCGTAATGACATTATTCGATGCATATTCCATATAAATATATATCATATAAAATAAATAATTCAAGAAATACGAGTGTTGAAGTACCTACTTAATATACTTTAATAATTTGAATAGCAATGTAACATCCGAAAAACTTCTTTATCATATAAAACACAAGACAGTGTAATGTAGGTATGTATCATTTACAACATAAATAAACAGAAATACATATTTTAAAGTGGCAATTGGTATATCCTGCACAGTTGGTCGAGTCGGGCTCGGCCGGCGGAAGCGTCGTCGGGTTCATTCAAATAATTCAATTAAATCCCGTGCTCACAGGGCAGTCTCACTTCACGGCTGCAAATCAAAATAGGGATGTTATTTATTTTTTAGATGATATATTACAATTTCTTGTTTAATGAAAAGTAGCTTTAGTGTGAATGGAGACCTTGTCAATCAAATCAGGTATCCCTTCTGACCTTTACTTTTTTTCTGGATAAAAGATACCCTATATCCTATTCTATGCCTCTATCAATGTGTATGTAAAATTGCATGATGATTGGTTAAGTAGTTAAGGCGTAAGAGCTTAACAAACAAACAAATTTCGTATTTATAATATTAGTTAGGATGGGAAAGCAGAGTACTCTGTTGCAAAGGGCACATTAAAACACTAACATGTGTCAATAATAAGAAACGTGGTTATTTGGACTAAGTCACTAAAAGGATTCGTTGTAAATAGTGTTACTGGCAATAAAATGTTGGTAGCGTGCAAAAGTACAATGCTTTTAAGAATAATTTATTGTAGACTCATTTTAGATTTCCAACAATAACATGTAATGGTTATCTTAGTTAATGAAGATCAATATTACAATTTACTTAGCTGCGTGACTGAGCTTGAACAAGATTATTTGCGGTCTACCACTCCATTTTCCTAGGAGCGTTTGGTTTTGTAATTTTTAACTAATTTGAGGTCTTAGCTAACTTATTAAATTAAAACGAATCATGTCCTCAAAGCACTTTTTTCGGGGGCTTTATGTTGTTCAAACATAAGCCATGAATACCTAACGTTAGGAATTATGTTGCGAAGGTAATATAATAGATAGTATTAATGGATTTCATAAAGATAATTGTAATATTCGCTCTGTTAGAGGCAAAGTGCTCCTTCTTTGTATCGCGCTTGAGTAAAATGAAAGAACGGGTTAGTTACTCTATTACAATGCTAAATTACGTTTTTCAAGGATTGGGTTTATTGGAGTTACGTAACTGGTTGTCCAAATTTTACAGGGTGTTACAGAAAGTAATCTTATTTTTAAACAGACCAATTGAACTTGAAAATTTACCCATAGGGCTAATATTTCGTAAAAGAGAGGGCCGACATAGATTAAACATTTCATACCAAGAATGTTGATTGAATGGCCGGTTTTTTTGAAAATGTCCACATAAAAAAATTAAAACAAAATCTTTGAAATTGACAATTTCATAATATGTTGTTTAAAAATATGCACCAATATCAAGAAAAGCATTACCCGATTTTTTTTCTTAATCCTTTTTTTTAAGATAAATCAACTATTTGTCGGCTACACATAACGCTCCTAAAATTGGACTATACCACTATTTAACACCATGAATATTGTGTATCACATTACCTGTGTAATGTTTACGTGCAAAAATTTATTTTATGAACTTAATATGCAAACATAGTGCCTTTCGTTTTAAAACCTTGTTAGGCACAAAGACGGTTGTGAAATATAACATTAGCTAAATTTGACATATTATTATGGTTTTTAGTAAGAACATCTCGTTTCCCAATCGCTTCGCCATTTTTAATGACTTCTCAAGACTGTCCTTAAGCATTCATAGATTTATTCTCTGTACGAATCTGTCTACTGCGTACGTTAAATTACTACGCAATTTGCTAATGGAAAACTTAGTTACGCCATTTCGTAAGGAAATTTTTCTTGCAGGATTACTGGTTCTCCATAATGTTTTCCTAGACTGATAAATAGATTCCATTAATGAAAGCCAACTTCAATAAATTCTGTGTTCGGTTCGCTCCTATTGAATATAAATATCTTCTTAGCGGAAAAAAGGTTGCGCAAGCCGTTGCTTCTTATATCTTTGAAAAGTAAAATCAAAACGTATGCGTATATTACTTACATGCGTTGTATAAGAATTTTTGTTTTATTTAAAGTGGATATTATTTTCGAATAAATCGGTCGATCGATGAAATAGCATATGGTTTTCATTTTGCCTTTTATGAATATGAAGATGATGCAAGAAAAGACGGTTGCGCTATTATTGTGAAGAATAAAATACGACTATTATCAACCCGAAAATATTGAATGTCATTATCGACTCGATCCCCACACTGTTCGTATATGCATGCAGCTAGGGCGTAGATAGGTATAACGTATGTTGATGTTGACAGAAATGCATCACCGCCTCGTAAATTTGTAATAGTTTATCCCGTTTTTCGATAGCAAACAGAATATTTTGGATAACCTATGTATATTTAACTGTAAATGATTGACTGAGCATTAATATAAAATAAGAATAAACATTACTAAATTACATGGTTACCACTCATACATATTAATATATTGTAAATATAGTATCATATTTTAGTCCTATAATAACAATTTGATATGTTAACTGAACAACTGAATATTGACGTACGAGTACACGTCCCAAACAAAACACGTTTTACACACAACGAAAACTTTAAGTTCTTGTTAAGCTTTGGAATTTATCATGAAAAGTTCTTAATGTTTTTATTGGCAATTAAATTCTACTTATGTAAAAGGAATATCTGACTGGGTAACAGATGATTATAATGAATGCAACCCTTCATTGTATTTTGTTTGTATGATAAAAAAAAAACTTAATATTAGTTTTTACATCGAAGTATTTATAAAAAATCTCATAACTATTAGTTGCAGTAACATTTTACGCATATATAATGTTAGTCTAACATAACCAGTAAGTACTTAATTTGTGTGTACAAAGTTAGAAATACTTATAATAGATGAGTTTTAAAAATGCATTGAATGCTGCAATACATTAGTGATGTAGTTCACCGATAACGAAGAATAATACTCAACATAGTCAAAAGGTGGTTAGATCTCTAAAGAGTTGATGAAGTTGTATAGGAGTGTGGTTATAATTAGTTAATAACAATGACCAATCATCAACGTTTAGTTAAAACTAACTGATAAAATTAACACGATCTATTTTAGTACCGTGTCTAAAAACGGGCGGTTTCTAAAAAATTTAAAATTATCTTAATAAGGATAATAATTTATTCAAGCTAAAAACATTAGTGTCCCTTCGTACCGTTTGACTGAAGGCATTGCATTAACTATAAAATGTGTATCAAATAGCTTCCAATGGCATAGGTCACTGAATTGTTATGCTTTTGGTACATACCTATGTGCATTATAATAATCTTTATAAAAACTATAACCAAACTTAATGCGTCCAAATCATGGCACTTAAAACTTTCATTTAACTTTCAACCCTTGAATTAGCGTTATTGCTTCTCAAATTTGTGAACCACTCAAAATAATAACCTATTTAATAACCAACTAATCGTTATAAGTTATTCACAATTGGTAAAAAATATATACAGGTTATTTGAGAATTGACTATTTTTCGAAAGTCAGTTAAAATGCATTTATATTCTTTTAGAGTGAAAAACCTTCATTGTTACGAAGGACGTGAGTAGCTTTTATATTTGTGCTTCTTACTTTAGAGATTAAACCACACGTAAAGATAAACAAGGACCCTTATAAGATAGACTCAAAGTAGTTGATATAATGTGGCTACCTACTTTGCATCATAAGCTGTCCATATTTTATGATGATATGGATAATGCTTTTGCCTCTCTACGGTTGTGTAAATAATGGCTTTGTGTATTTTTACTGGAGACTTAATATGTTATGAGAATGAAATATTTATCGCATTAAGTGTTAAACAATTAATACATGTGCTACGGTATTATCTACCCGGAATATGCATTTATTTCGGTTACTCGTATAACTGTGCAGATGTAAAAAAAACCAACCCCGTAATCTTTTATTTGTTTTTTTTTTAGTTTTCTAACTACAATAAGGACAAGGAAGGAAACATCTGAACAAAATGGCTAAAGGGGTACCTTTACAATTTTCTATTCGCGTATTAATATGTAGAAAAAAAAACAACACTTAAGTTATATCAAGGTTTTGAAAGTACAATTATTATAAGGTTTTGAGTTAGAACGTCATCCACTAGCGAGGTGAATCTACACTTTCCTTTTATTCTCACAAGAGACATCTCTACTTACCGTGTACCGTGCATCGCTTTGAGATCGCGCTTTTACTACGTTAAAACATTTTGCTCTATTTTGTGTACAAAAAGCAGAAAAGGCTACGTTGTTAAAACGTCACACATAAATAGCTTAGCCGGACGGCAAATAATAAAACACGTAATAAACCATTATTTACATAGTGTTGAGGGAGGTAGGGCACAGGTGATTTCTGCTCGAATTGGAGCTGCCTAACTGGAAAAGTACCTACCTTACAGTAGACTGTAGTTGACTTGAACTATTGGTAGGGTTATAATTCTGCTTGTAAATGGGAATGCCGTTACACCTTTCTACAGTTTGTCGTAGGAACTACGTAGAAGCTCGTAGAGGGCAATAATATCCTTTACGGTGATCATGCCGCAGGCGCTACGTCACCAAGGCAAATTGATCATAGCTTGTAACGTGTTGTCATACGTTATATTAAACGCAGTGTAATACGGACATAATAATTTTATTCTGAAACTAATGTTTCAAATTGAATTTCTGCCTAAATACCTACTGCTTCTACTTTTCAATCTATATAAACAAATAAAATTGAAGTGTCTGTTTTTAGTGTCAAAATAACAGCTTTTTACGAAGTACATATTTATGATTGTTTACATGGTACTTATTTTATTTTATTTGGGACGCTTACGGCTTGAACAGTATTAAAATTAAATTCGTAGTAGCAGATGTCAATTACAAGCGGCCACATTTAAAGCCAAAATGCTTAAATAGATAGATATGCCCAGTCATTAGTCATTATATGATTAGATTGAAAAGTAATACATACGTATATGATACTACCGGCTACCCGGCTTCTAAGTAATTGAGATAAAAATTATCCTACCTCTCAAGTCGGACCAAACTGCACACAGTGTGCAAAATATCATTTAAATTGGTCCATTAGCTTAGGAGTTCATCACAGACAAACAATGTGACACAAAATTTTCATATATAAAGATATCCCAAGCGAAATGAGATGTATTATCGTTTTTTTGTCTGAATCAGAATACTGGTTTTTAGCTACCTTCTGTCTTTATTTGAGAAATAAACGTCTTACTTACGAAGGTAAAAAAGTTCTTTTGAAAATTTAATCTCAATCTTACGAGGACGTTAGTAATCACTTGCTTGCCAAATATTAAGGCCATTATTGGCAGAATTTTACAGAAAGAAAACACAAGTATAGTTACAATACAAACGAATTTCCTCAAGTTTTTTCCTGATAGGTAAGTCTTGTAACTCTAAACGATATAACCCAACATAAATCTTTTATTTGTCCAACATTTTTACAACACGTCTTTTCTTATCGATTCTGGAACTCGCAGAGGCGCTATTGAAGTAAGATCACTTAAAATGGAAACATAAGAAACTACGGCTTAGTTTACGTAGTTCAAAATAAGAGCCAAGTTACGTAACCCCTTTAAATATCGATTATCCCTTACAATGAGCCTGCCGCGTGCCGCGTCGATTTGAGGATCGTCATTTTGGTAACAAACCTACATAAATTATTTGTAGGTATGTACATTTAATAAGATTTTAATAATGACGTTAATACCGATGTTACTTTTATAGTAGAATACACAATTTTGAATGTCCACGAAGTCATAAGCAAAGCGGCAATAAATGTGTTTCTACAAAAGGAATGCAACATGAACGTATTTCATGTAAAGACCTTTCGAACGTTGTTAAAGTAGCCTTACAAACAGTCGGTCCTTGAAATATTTGCATAGCCGCAAAACCAACTAAGGTAAGGCGTCGAGTAAAGTTAATTCTCGACTGCTGCGGTAACTTACTAATTCACATACCTACGTGACAATTATGCACTCTATATATTATTTACAACATCTAATACATAGGTATTAAATCATAAAAGGTCAAAATTAAAATTCTAATCTCTTCAAGTCTCTTTTTCTCCATTTTAAAATACATTCTGACCTTCATCGAAAGCTAAAACCAAATTAGGTAGAACCATCTAAAAGCACTCTAATAATAAATTAGAATGTTCATGTTGTGTCAGATGAACTTACCTCAAAAGAAGAACTCCAGGCAACTTGGCGAATTGCTTGCAATGGATGTAATAAGATTAGAGCCTGGTCTCTTACAGTCGACGCAAGAACGACAGTAAAGTTCTTGCATTACTTGTTAAGTAGCACATTGAATTATTGCACAATTTACGTGAAACGCAAGGGAACCTTAACGTTTTTTAAAATTTGAGATTTATATTTAAGCCAAAGTACGTATCAATGTCTTATTCACCGTTTCTTCAACTCAAATAAATAAATGGTAGATCCAAGTTACAAAACAAAGTGTAATCTAATAAATAGAGAACAATAAAATAGTTTTGGATTTAGCACGGGCCTAACTAACTATAACCGTAATAAATTACAGTGACTGTTTCGGTTTCGCAGGTAAGCTCAATCAGTTACCATTACATGTTGAATACACTAATATAACAGTGTTTATAATTGTTTGCTTGTACATACATACGGAGTAGATATTTATTATAATTTAAGCAGTGATCGTGATGGTTTGACTCAAAGTCAAACCATCACGATCACATTCATTCCCGGTCATGCACTGACTTTCCAAAATTTTATGCTTGTTGCATATTAACTAACTATATCACATGATTTAACGGTTTGTGAAACTATTTTAAGTAAATTCAAGTTTATCCTATCCATGTACCCAATGGTTTAGGACAAAGGACAATAACCATGTATGTATGGAATTCCGTCTTAAGTAGTTACACAATAAATCTTTATTTATTATAGATTACATTTTATAGATTTTCAAATAAAATTGTTCATTTTCCAACTAATACCCGAGTTTTTAAGTAATTAGACAAAAACGGAGATACCTATCCTACAAACAAGGCCTACAAATTATGTTTAACCTACTCGCAACTTATAAAATGCAAAAACAATGCTAGTTAAAAACAAAACGAGTCACCAGCTGATCAAACGGAGTTATGTAAGTAGTATTTAAATTGCTCTTAAATTTAAGTGGAGAGATTATCAGTGACTATTGTCAATTGACATATAAACAGTAATGGCCGCCGACTCGTCTGTCATCTGACTTGACAGTTGCGTGAGACGGACAGAAAAATAATAATGATTATAACAGAATCATAAAATATTAATACATTGCAAAACGTAATATTATTACTAATTGTTTAGCTATTTTAAGAGGATGTAAATTGACGGCAAGAAGTTGCTAGTTCAGTCTTAGCTCAGGCCTAAGTGAATAAATAGGTACTTGATTTTGTGATGGTCATATTTAGGTAACAATATACCTAAATATTAGTTAATATTATTAGTATTCATCAATTATTTTTTAAATACATTATACAAAAATTAAGGTAGTGATCGTACCTTAACACCATCTTTTGTATATAGGCACATATGTACATATTAATTAACTAGCAGCGGTTTCACCCGCGTAAGTACCGATCCCGTGGGAATATCGGGATAAAAAATAGCCTATGCGTTAATCCAGGTCTCCAGCTATTTACATACCAAGTGTCATCGCAATCGGTTCAGTGGTTTTTGCGTGAAAGAGTAACAAACATACATCCATCCATCCATCCATCCAAACTTTCACATTTATAATATTAGTGGGATTAGTGGGATAGGTATTTAAGCCTAATCTTGACTTGTCTTTGTGAATAAATACATTTATCTAAAAAAGATGAAATTGTGCATTTAGTTTCGTACGAGGAATCACAAAACTTGGTAGTCGTATCGTATGAATAATCGCACTACTTCTAATGACCTAACCGACCATGACCATGATCCGAGCGTAGCAGCATCAAAACCGGCTGCAAGATTGACAATGAATATCTGAATTCAAGCTATACTCATAGCATAGTACTATTCATTATAATAGTCAATAGACGCAGAAATTCGCAACTGGTTAACGAACGATACGGTACATACGGGCGAAATGAGAACCTCCTTCATTTTTCATGGGTTAAAAAGCAATAATAACGTTTTCAGCCTTTAATGGTATATTTAATCTAAGTTTGCAGCTGATAGCTGATAGGCATTAAATTCAATAATGTTCTTCATCTGTGATGCGCCTGGAGTACATTTATAACTGTCAATATTTAAAGATAAATAAAATATTCTTTATTGTATGTACACCACTAATAAAACACAGTTAGAAAAACGATCTTATCTTACAAATTAGAGTACAATGGGCGGTCTTATCGCTAAAATGATCTTTGCCAGACAAACTTAGGATGGAGATAATAACAAAATCACTTAATAAAAACATAGTACAAAATAAATACTTAAACATGTGTATATATATATTCTGCAGATAAATTGCATGAGGCGGACTTAATGCCGTGGGCATTTCCTACCAGTCAACCTTTGGGTGATACAGAGACGTACGTGGCAGGTGTATAATTATAATTGGTATATATATATATCTTTTTGTGGTGGAATACTCCCCCTACTTATGGTGTTATTTCTGTTAATGCAAGAGTAATGAAGTATGTTTATTGTGGGACATCTTTACAACAGCCGACTTGGGAGTTTGGCGTTGATCATGAAGACATGAATTTTTTAGAAATGCCTTTTTTTCTTTCTTTGTAAGCATAGCATAGCATATTCTACTTTATTAATTATCATCATACCATCTGCCATCCACCAATTCTGTATAAATTGTCTAAAATTAGTATTTCCAATAGCAAACAACATATACAAAATATACAGATTACATAGTATTATAGATAGTAATTTAGCTCTTAGCGATAAGGCCGCTCATTATATTTTGATCAACGTTCTAAAGAGAAGGGGATTTGGTACAAAACCATTGTTATTAAAGAAACCTTGGATAGGTAATTGTGAGTTGGGAAGATCTGATATAGTTACCGCTTTCAGGCTACGTTCCGGCCACACTCCATGTAGAAGTTTCGCCTTTTTGATGGGAAAGACCCCTCTCTGTCCAGACTGCAAAGTTGTGGAGGACACATACCACCTCCTCGTGGAGTGTGCGCGGAACGAGGCTTACAGAGCTTCTCTGGGTTTCGACATTAAGAATGTTGGAGTATGCAATAGTGTGTTGGCTTTCCCGATATCGGACAGAGCCAGATTATTGTATAAATTATATGTATTAGCTATAAATAATTAATAGATTTTGTGTTATAGGACATTATATATATCTAGTATAGCATAAACTTATATCCAGTTATATAATTATATGTATTATGTTATGTTACTGAGCGACATTGTCAAATACGACAAAGCTCATTAAATAAAGAGAAAAAAAAATACCGCCTATTGTACATGCCACTTTGTGTACTTTTTTAAAGCAATATGTCGTTGGTGTACAATAAAGATTATTCTATTCTATTCTATCGAGGTTATCTCTAGTTAGTCTCTGATTTTCTGTGGAATTTGGTATTTTGGTATGAATTGGATTTACGTTCTGGAAATCTGGAATTTCTAATGACGTGACTCGCTAACGACATTGACTTCACATTTGTTGCGGTTATGACTCTCGATACGTTATCGAAAGGCGTTCTGCCGATAAAGCCGATACAAATCGTAAGAGGATTGTAGCGTTTGCAGCTGCCGTAGCACACATCGGTGACGTTGACAGACGTATGTAGCGCTACACGATTTCATCGCCGTATCTCAGTACTGTACACTGTGTATACATAATATTAGAACAAACTATATCAAGTCACAGTTTTAACAGGACGCATTAAATTTAAATGAATATGACAGATTGTTCGTGTGTTTACCACTGATGGAGTCTAGAATAGAAGAAATATAACGGTTCTCCAATTTGTCACACTCATATTGGAAAGTCCTTGTATCTCTTTCATTCTTTTATTCACGAAATAAATATGTAGTGAACTTTAATAGGGTCTACTCTAAATACTTCAGTGGGAAATCAAATAATTTAACGAAATATCTCTCCACAAGCTTGCAATATCTTATACTTTGTCTAATTTAGGATGATAATTTTGACAGCTCACGCCTATGAAGTTTTGTATTTGTTTTCAGTAAAATTTACAACAGATAATGTCATACTTCATTGATGGGTACCGCCCACTTAGTAAAGAGCAACGCGTAACGAACAACCAGACTATCGAAAATCATCGTATTAATCAATCAATTTCGTAAAACAATATAAGTAAAACATACGTAGGTGTAATCTTTAGATTGTTACAGTATCATTGTCATTACATTGCCATCAAACGGATTTGGTCTCATGTCGAAGGTTTGTTTGTTTTTTTTTTATAATTTTACCAACTGCCTACGTTTATTAAATAGGTTCTTAAGTTTTATTATTGTTTTTTAGGCCATGTAGCCAAACAAAACATATCTCCACCATTTACGACTAAGAAAATACCGACTTTATTGCAAAATGCCTGTGAAAATGTAACTGCGGATGACTGAAGAAAATTCTTATTTCTCGTTTCATTTTATTTCTGTAAGCGGTTTATAGTGATATTATTATGTTTTATTAAATAGAAAAGACTGTTCGTTTTATATTATAAATTTATAATCGACCATACAGCATAACCATGCAACTATCGATTCCGAGGTATAATATGATAATAACAATCGAAAATCGAATAGGTTTAAGAACGATTATACACTACCCTCATCCCTACCGTGAGCTGTCAAAATTATCATCCTAAATTTGACAAAGTATAGTGACAATATTTGTATAAATTTAAAAAAAGAATGTGTTACTTTAAATTTTAGCCTTGGTTAAGATCGATTTTTCCTTATACCTACGTAAAAGAACATTCAAATAATTCGACTCAAATCTAAAAAAGTACACGGATGGGCTTAAGACTCCCTCTTAAGCAACTTTTTCATATCTTGTTCTAAGGCACTTTGGTAAAGGTTTTTACTTCAGGAGAACTTCACAGGAGTATCAGACATTAGAACATTGTGAGTGGCTGTGCGTTGGTAGGGTCCATTTTCGTAAGGGGGTTGCTGACTTTTTGATTTTACTCATATGATCCACCGATTGGGCACGTAGTGTCTGCTAGTAGTTCTAAATGTAGATTTAAAATCGGTTCATGCTTGTAAATGTAATTTCTGACCTTAATGAATTAATATATTTAACATTTTTCACACATCTTCAAAGTTTTAACGTGTAAGAGGCGACACAGACTATACACATTACCAGATATTCAAAATCTGTATAATTATTATATTTGCTTGAACGTGTACTATTGTGAACCAGAAATAAGTGGTTCGAAATTTTTTTTTTGCGTTTAACAAAGTGTAAATTATCCATTAGACAGCTCGTTTAGAACTTGCGTCTTAACGGTTATTTTTTTTTTTTTTTTAAAGACATTAATGTAAATGTATGGGTCAAATGAAAAGGTAGATCGGATTGAAAAGAATTATCTTAAGTAGTGGCAAATTTTAATATTCTGCCATCCTTTCCTGCATTTATTTCTTGCTACTTGCCAAAGTTTTTGATTCTAGGTCCACGGGAATATTTTAATTATTAAGTTTTGCAAGTTTTGTAATATATGATTTATAATAATGTTAATAATATTTTTTATACAGCTGCTGAATTACGAGTGATATTTAAAAATGTGGTTCGCTTGAAGGTTTTTATTCAAAAAGTATATATAGGTAATATAAAAGTTTCAGGGTATTTTGACAAAATTAATACTTCCCAAAATGTTTCAGTACTCATTCTGTAATGGTAATCAGTAACTATATTTGTATAATCTAGTTGCTACTGACTTCAATTCATTTCTGGCACAAAATTAAAAAAAAAAACAAATATGAACAGGGGCTTTGAATTTTTTTTATTAAAAAAAATCTAATAGTAACGTATTACGTACGTTCCTACTATCACATCTATTAGGATTGCCCGATCTCTAGCTATGAGCAGGAATAGGATTCTAGATAGGACTATGATACTAGTCAAAGTCAAATATCTTATTTTCACAAAATTCCTTAAAAAATTTAAAAAAGATGCCTTTTTTACTAAAAATTGTAAAGCAACATAATGTAACCGCAACAATAGGTTGTTTTGTCGTAAGAAAAACAAATAATATATGAAAATAATTCATACCATGTTATAAACAGACATAGGAACCTCCAGTTACGACTAGTTTGTTGAGCGTTGTTTTAGCACCTCCGAGGTATCAACCCGGTCCGCGGGGAGCTCTAATTGTACATAAATCTATTGTGCCAGGTCTCCTGTAAGTCATGTATATCTATCCATATAAATAAAAATGCAATGCTATTCGTTGTTAAGCGTATAATTCAAGAAAAAGGAAAAGAAAGAAAAATTGGAAAAGTTGCCCGAAAAATTTTAAATTCAAAAACGGGAAAACAGAGTGCTTTTTCAGAAAATTCAAAGAAATTTATTAGAATTTTGATAGGACCACTTACGTGGGGTCAGATAATATAACATAAAACAAAACGTAGCACCTGTTCTGCGCGGCACATGTGAAGTGGGCTATGTGTGGCCCCTGTACGGAACAGTGTTTATACATTGGTACGATTGCCGAGTGTGATCGTCGCACTCCGGAAACTGCATTTATTGAACCAGCTGCGTTTCATTGATTCGTATAATATGTATTCGTAACAAACATTATTATTTGAAATGCTTGTGTAAAGCTGATTAATAGTTGCGATTAATATTAATGTTTAATGTCCTCCGGTAACGGATAAAATTTTCTTTTCAGTCGGAAATGACAAAAAGTGTTTACAGGGTGTACGTGGATGGTGGATTTGTGTACGCATAGAATTACCATAATATATTGAGTTAGTAGTAATTCCTATACGCGCCTTCGTTTACTTGTTGTAAAACCTCAACTTGTCCTACAGTAGATGATTACCAGCAATTGCTTATACTTAATTGTTATGACATCTTTTTTGCTAAACTAAACATAATACTGTGGTATAATCTTTATTTTCCACATTATAGAAGTTTTTATTACGCAGTAAGCATTGCCTATTGGGGAGTGATGTCCAGTCATTTATAACTCTGAATCAAAGGTTACAGGTGTAAATGGTGATTTTGATTCTGCGGACTGGATTGACAAATGAGGGTCGAACTCGAGCCTATCGTCTCATATGAAATTAGTCTGCCGACACTTGGAAATTTATTACAACTATTTATTTACAACAATAGCTAGGTAAAATGAATATTTATAATTTAAATAATAATGTTAGCGAGATATGTGATATCGGCAAGGCTAAGTCATCGGTCTTGTGGAGTGCTACGAATGAGTTACATGCATAAACCCACACACCTTCCTTACACGCTGTTTTTGAGGTCAAACGCTATGTTTTAAATGAGAGTATTACACGGGTATCACTCTCATTTGTTGTACAGTACATACACACACATCACTCTCAATATATCAAAACCTTTATATTACCTTGCACGTACACCATATCATTCTAACTACGTTCTGCTTATCGATAGATTATTAGATCCATTTGTCAAAGTCAAGTCAGGTGAAAGAAGTAATTGGGTTTCCTTTACAAACTGTTCATTATAACATGTAGAATTTAAATGATGTTTTCAAAACTTATTGTGTTATTCATAGCAATCACGATTAAAGACATATAATAGAAGTCTCCTCAACGAATCATAGTCTGTCTGCTTTCTATACAGAGTCGCCAGAAATGGTGGCCAAGAGTCACCTGCGTGTGGATAGATGTGGATTTAAACACTTAAAGCGATTAGCGCATTATGGAATTAAACAAAATAAAAAGGTTTCAACCGTTTCTTGTGCAAACTGTCGCTCACATTTATTCCACGTTAAAAAAAAAGTAAATTACACAAAAACCTACTGTAAATTGTTTTCAGAATTTGTATTAGATGGGTAAATCAGCTACAGTATTCTCTTGTATATCTATCTGACTTTTAGAACGAATAGCATCGATTGTGGTCACGGGCGACGCCTCAGTGAGTTACGAGTAATCACTCGGTTGGTTTTGTGTTATTTTGTTCGCACTGTCATTACTTCGATACCCTTACGACTGCAACACAACATGTTACGAATCTGTTAAGATTTAAGGGTTAGTGTTCGTTGACGCTTTGCTGTATTACAATAAAGTTTTATTAAATTAAAGAAAATATAAATTGTTCACGTATTTAGTTTTGACTATGTTTTTTTTTCATTTCTCATAGGCACCACCCAAAAGCCTAGTTTTTACTTTTAATCACAAAAATATGTTCACTTGTCCACATTGCGATACTTTTATATCTATAAATCTCAAATATTACTGATAAATGTAAAGGAGACGGAAACGATTACATACAATCTTGGGCCTTAATGTAACGAGATGAAAATAGTATGAATTAATAGCTTCAGACTTATCAGTCCCTCACTTCAAAATCTGTAAATTTTGATAATTTGAGAGCAGAGTTATTAGAGGTTTAGTAAAAGTAAGGTTATGTTACAATCTTTAACTAACAGCTGATTCCTGAAGTGCAAAAGATGCTCTTTAAACAGTAATGTTTATTAGATTTAGTAGAAAACGTTTGAAGTCATTTGAATGAACGTCAATGACTTGAAGTCATAGGTAAATAACAGGTATGGAGTTATGGAAAGGATGTCTAGAATAAAAATAAAACATTTTATTATTGTATTTTACTCATTTGCTATTATAATAAAATGGCGTCTAGAAATTGTGCAGGTGGAACAATTTGATCTTTACCTTGAGGTACCAAACTAGCCCAGCTAAGATACCATATAGTACACATTACATGAGCGCAGCAGCCTAATATGTAATGCATAAGAATAGTTTCCTTTCCTCTGCGAGAGCTGTCGACTAAAATATAAATAAAATAATTTTTTCGACTATATATCGGGATTGTACGCGACCCCTAAGTAGCCAGGAAGTACTGGCAGCGGACTCATCTCGAAGAAGGCTACTGCTAACCTCCCTGCATACTTCTATAATAAAACCATAATTTCCTCTAATATGTTCACCATAATAGGAACGTGCCTGTTTGATTTCGTATGTTTCTAAAGATATCAATATTAGTTCACTATAGGAGACCGTTGGAAAATGGTTAAGATTATCATTGTGTACTGTGATACTTTCAAAATTAGCTCGACGATTATTATAATTATTTCTAATAATAAAATCGGCTAGCTCGTTTTCTACATTCATATACTATTTCTTGTATTATTTCCACAGCATCTACACGATCAACTATGAAGGGTGGAACTTATTTAAAAGGGCAGCAGCCACCTCAAAATCTTTCATTAAAGTTTTATTGGCTACGTTCAAATAATTTTGTCGAAATAATTTAAAATCACGTTTGAATCTGTCGTTTACAACTTCAACCACCCAACGGCATATGGTGACTGCTCTTGATTTATTTGCCTCACTAGTTGATAGCTGTGTCTCACCTTCCTCCAGCGAAGCAGGCACGTATGTCCTATAATCCACATTGGTGCAACAAAGGAGTCACGAAAGCCCCTATCTAATATAAATGCATCACCTTGACGGAAATATTCGCGTAAAGGTCTTCCATTTGAAAATTCTTTTTTCGTAATACGAAACAAGTGAGCAGAGCAAGCAAGAGCAGTAGCAGTCGGCAACTGTCTAGTGTCAATGTCAGTCAGCTGCCATACCAGTTCCATAGACTCAAAAAATATAAGACTGATTTTAATTGATATGAAATCTATAGTCATAATTTTCGTTTTTCAGTAACTTATTGATATTTTATTTTATTATAGTCATATTAGACTGTAATTAAATGCACTGCATATAAGTATATATAGTGCATTTGATTACCTTGAGCTAATAACCTAGTGAAACGGTTTTAGTTTTGTATTTGTGTAATCGATTACTCAAAAACGATAATCTCACGAAAACAAACTTTCTCATATTTCTCCGCTTCCAGAAGGAATGGTGGTTTTTCAAATTCTAACATAAAAAACTGTGTGGTGTCGTGGGACACCAGATAGGAACGAAGTTTCTTATTATAAAAATATTAATTACAAAGTTCTATTTGAGGTATAAAGAAAATAATTGTTCAGGTATACATTTTTTATTATGATTTTTTTATCGATAAAAATAAAAAAGCTACTTTACAAAATTATCTTAACACCTTTATTTTATTTACAATGATTTATAAAAATATATAATAATAATAATAACAGTCATCACGTAGACTATACATTAGACACTGTATAGCCATCGTACATAGACTATACATAAAAATCTTACGTTACGGACGTTTTTTGCCGGCTAGGGTACCCCTCCGCAACGCCCCATAAGGAACTTCGTTCCAAAAAAAAAAGACAAATTTTTTAGATCATATCTCATCTTATTATATTTGGGCCCACCGTTTTCCGTCTCCTTTACATAATATATGATCGTAACCTCAGTTATGTGCTCGTAACAAATCAATGTCAAATAATAAATAAATGTAAATACAATATATGAATGTATATCAAATCTTGTACAACATTTAGTTAGATTTATATGACTAATTACATATATTATGAATTTATAAAATATTTTACTAGATTCCATATGTATTGTATTTACTTCTTATTTGACGTTGGTTTGTTAGTAATCATATCCATAATATATTAACCCTTCTTTGCCTTTCCAAAACATGTTGCAGTCAACGAAGTAGGTATGTATGTAGTTTAACTTTGTTTTCGAACTCACAGCTTCGAAACATACATATTCGTCGTTCACATATTCCGCCTTATTACAAATCGAGGAATAATAAAAGTTCTAGGTTTAAACTGGGGCTGGGGGTCTTTGGCTAGAAAGCTAAAGCACTCTAGCACCGCATAAGCCTACCATTGCATAATGGCACCGCGAAGAATTTGTGTGTTGATATGTCGCTGCTTCAGTGCAGATATGTTTACTATGTTTAGGCAACGTAGGTTTCACTTTGAGGCCGCGTTGTTTTTCTGCGCATCATCATCTTAACCCTTTCCCAAATTTATTTGGGGTTGGTACAATGTGTTCTTTTTTGTCATTCTACTCTATCTTTCGTCATTTCACTGCTACTCCCTTTCTAGCCATATCCTCTTCTACGCTGACCATCCATCTTTTCTTTGGTCGTCCTCTACTTTTGTATGCGTCAACTTCCATACATAAAACTCTCTTTACCACATTTTGCTCATCCCGACGCACCATATGTCCATACCACGATAATCTACTGCTTTTCAAAATTTCATCCACTGGCGCTACTTTCAGGCACCCTGTAATGTATTCATTCCTGACTTGTCTGTTCTAGTCACACCGCACTTCGATCTATCTATCATCCGCTTTCTTGGTGGAGGTGTTGGTCTCGATTTAAGATCTAAGATCTCTGAAAATTACATTTTGTTTTTGTTACATGTCGCCACTTCATCCACCCTGTCTTGATTCGATTCGCTATACGTTCCGATCTATTTCGCCATCGCTTTGTAAGAGTGAGCCGAGGTACCTACTTGAAATCGGAATAGATTAGAGTAGAGGTATAGTACGGTATAGTCAATGCATATTTCTGAAGCGCGGAAAACAAAGGTGATTGTAACAGTTAAATAAATAGCAATAGACTACTACATAACATAGACGAATTTAAAATTTGTAAATTGTTTTCTATATAAGTTACGTAATTTTTTTTTTTACGTGTGGAAACCCCCACGCGTCGTCACCCCACCTGGGCTAAGCGGTAGGGTGGTATGTCGGACTCGAACCAACTAAAACCACACGGTGTTCCATCGCAGTCCATATTACCAGGGCCTCAGGTGTATCCTTACAAGGAAACCCCTGTGAACCCTGGCAAACCCCCTGTGAACCCAGGGTATAAGTTACGTATAGTGTATTAGCTACCCGGCCTCAGTGTGCTGTGGGTAAGTATAAATAAATTGAGACAAAAAACTTTCCTATCTCTATTATAACCCTTTGTCATAATATAATCTATATATATAAAAATACTAGTAACCCGCCCCGGCTTCGCACGGGTAGCAGACAATTATCACAATCATCTTCAACAATCATCAACATATTTCAACCATTTTATACAAAACCTTTAACAAATTATACACCTAAACCTTCCTCATGAATCACTTTGTCTATTGGTAAAAACCGCATGAAAATCCATTCAGTATTTTTTTAGTTTATCGCGAATAGACAGACAGACAGACGCGGCGGGGGACTTTGTTTTATAATATGTAGTGATAAAGATTAATAAACTTCTTCCCTTTACTAAAATTTCGATTATTAAACTGTATGGTGGAAAATATTCAAAACCTTGCAAAAAGTTTTAATAAATAATTTGAAAAAAATATATAATTAAAGTAAATTGTAATTATAAACTACTAGCAACCCGCTCCGGCTTCGCAACGGGTAGCAGACATCTTCAACAATCATCATCATATTTCAACCAATTTACACAAAACTTTAACAAATTATATACCTAAACCTTTCTCATGAATCGCGCTATCTATTGGTGAAAACCGCATGAAAATCCGTATTTTTTATTTAGTATTTTTTGAGTTTATCGCGAACAGACAGACAGACAGACGCGGGGACTTTGTTTTATACATGAAAATTTATCATACTACAATTATTATATTCGATTGCCATCATTCTTGCAACCCTATTGCGGATCTGTGCATGGAACAGAATAATATAAAAATCGTGATTAAAAAACAGGGGTTGATAGTAGAAGAGTGAAAATTTGAAATTGTATGTATTTCATCATCATCAATGCTAAATCAGAAGATTATTGTCAGACGGTTCTTATGAAAGAAATATATATATATAATATATAGATTTGTCTAATTTGTGATGTATGTGTGATGTACAATGTACTTTGAACTACTGAACCTCTAATTATTTACATCTATATATTAATAAGAGATTTTTTAATTTATTTTTTAAACAAATTTAACTACAATATTTTTCAAAACATGTGTGTTGTAAAAAAACATGTATTGAATTGAATAACAGTAAAATAATATTGGTACCGGAGCCATTGATTTTTTAAAAAATAACTGAAACTAATACAGTGAAATTATTAATATTTTCATATTTTACAAGCCGGGATTGATTTACAACAGATATTGATACTAAGCTTGTAAAAAATATCAGTAATGTTGTGAATATTCATAATATATTCTCCAGGTATGTTTGTAATACTTCGATCATAAAATATAGGATTTACACATATAGATTTACACCACTATGATAAAAAGTAATCAATCTGAATGACTTATAATGGAAGTAACAAGAGTCATCAAAAGGTGCTGAGCAGTAGAACTGTTTGGATTTTTTTGTCCATTTTGTTATATCGTAGAATTTATAGTAGAACTAAACGAATTAACCCTTATTTCCAGATGATAAATGTATTATTTTTAACATATTATATATTAAAAACAGTCAGAGGGTTTAAATTATGTAGGTATCGCCATCTCGCGTCCAGCTTTCTGATTTTAACGTTAACCGTTCTCGATGTTTCACCCGCGTTTATATGTTACTAGCAGTTCCCGCGCGGCTTCGCTCGCATGTACATTTATATATTTTGCCCGGAACCCTAATTATTTTCCCAAAATAGAAATAGCCTAAGTAACTAATTATAACACGAGCTATCTGGCAGTGAAAGTTCCGTGGGAATCGGTCCACCCACCCGCTCGGGGGATTAACTGGAACAAACAGACAGACAGACAGACAAAAATTAAAATAACTGATCTTTAGGCATAGGTATCGTGCAAATAACTGTATGTCCTTAAAAAAAAACTATTATTATGACATTACAAACAGACTCTTCAATTTCATTTATTTGAATTGATGGTCACTGCTCTGTTCTTAAGTTCTGTCGTAGCGTGGTGTTAAATAGCCCATAACCTGTCCCAAGAAATGGGCTACCAACCCAAAAGAAAACTCCGCAGCTTTTAATATATTGGTATAGAAATGAGATGAAAACCAAGTGTGTCACATTTATGACCCATAATATGAAATAAATAAAGACTACAATAACAAC